>ML241452.1:0-96808 GCA_005239495.1 Nicotiana undulata | reverse complement strand
CCAGCACAACCTCCCCCCCCCAAAATAATGAAACTCTTATTCTACGCTCTTCAGACATAATGAAAAAATGCTGGAGAATTTAACAACAATAAACGTTTTAACAAGAATTAAAAAATTTTTTGAATGTTTTTCCTACAATCCTAACCTCTTTATATAGGAGATGGCTAGCCCGGGATTTTTTTTTATGTATAACGTCCAAATACTGGGCGCAATACGCATTTGAATTATTGATAAGTCAGTTATTATTGGTGGGGCCAAGAAAAAGGAGTATAGCGCCCAAATTCCCGGCGCTATACATAAAGTTTTATGTATAGCGCCGGGTATTTGGGTGCTATATTTGGGCGTGGCAGCTTTTTATATATAGCGTCCAACTACTGGGTGCTATACATTAACGACAGAATTACCGTTAATGTATAGCTCCCAGTATTTGGGCGCTATATATAGATATGTCTTCTTCTTCTTTTTTTCACATATTAAAGTCTTACAGGTCCAAAAGAACCAAAATTTGGTTCCGGACTCGAACTTAGAGTTTCAAGTTCAAAAGTTAAGGACATGAGCAGAAGGGTATTTTCGTCAAGGCAGTTAAATTTCATTAAAACAGTGGCTAAAGACTAAAAACATTTTAAACAGTGGCTTAAAAATAAATACATGTGTTATTAGTGGCTAACCGTGCACTTCCCCCATCGATTGGGGAACATGGGTTAGAAAACATGGGCCGGGTAAGCACCAATTGGGCCAAGCATTCATACCCGACCCGAATATTGAGTATATTCTTCGGATATATAGAGTTGGCGCCAATGGTTGGTTATACAGTTATACGGAAAAACAGATCAGTCATCACCGAAATGGTTGCTTGGCCTTCCTTTTTTGAAGCAATAAATTTACGTAAAATAAAACCCTTAAACTGATCCTTTTTATTTTTTTTCCTTTGGTTTCTATTACTTTTTTTTTCTGAGCCCTAAATCATTTGTATTTCCTATTGAAGTTTATCCTCTTAGGAAAATTATAGAAATTCTTCTTTTATTCAAATTCGAATTCATTGGATTTTTCAATCTCTTACCTCACAATATTGATTGAGGGGTAAGTAGCTGTATCTCCTTTGAATTATCATTAGCAAAGAGGATACAGCTAGTAATCAAGATTTGATTTTGAGGATTGGTGGGATTATAGGTAAATTCAATTGCTTTTTGCTCTTTCAAAACGAATTCCTGTCAATAATTAAAGCCTAAAAGAAACTGAATGATTTCATTTATTTGTTTGGCTAGGTGAAATTAAATTTGAATCATGGTTGGAATAAAACAAGTCCAAATAGATGAAATTGAATTGAATGATATTTCCTGAAGAGGTGATTATTTAACAAGAAGAATTGCTCACGATATGATGTTTTATGTTGGTTTTAATCATTCTCTTAAGCAGATTCCAGGTCAGCAAATAATTGTGTTGCTATCTCATCCAAGAATTTTAGAGATAAATATGTGTAAGCTTTTTTTCATTTCACGCGTTTCCAACTTCCAAATTACCCTTTTATTCCCACTTTATTAAGTGAAAACAAATCTGGTAATTAAAATGTATTTAGTTCTCTGAAAGAAGATCATAAAACAGGAAGAAATAAATTATAGACAAACATTATGAGCAGAGGCATGAAGTTACGGTCAGAGGCGGAGCCAATATTTTAAGTTTATGGGTTCAGGATTCTATTCGTTTTAAGCTATTGAGTTCTAAATTAATAATTTATCTCTATTCAACAAAATTTTGAGGATAGATACATGATTCGAACCAAAGCTACTGGGTTCGACCGAACCCGCTCGGGACACTCTAGCTCCGCCCCTGGTTACAGTAGTTTCTTTGTCTTAAATTTATAGACAAATAGATTATCATTGGCATCTCCTGTTTCCAGAATTATCAGTAGGTTATTCAAAAGCGATGTTTTACTCCCTACTTGCCTTCCAATCTGGCAATTGTGGTGTGAAAATGTATTATCTCGTAGCTAAACTTTGTATACAGTTTGTTGAATTGTTATTGTTATGCAGGAGAACTATTACTCGAACTAAGTTAAGCGCCGAAAGATTTCTATTGATTGGACAAGAAAAATAAGAAATGGAGAATTGGAGTAGTGGTAATCAGCCTTTAATGCAACATCCTGAGACTAAGCATGAGGATCGAAAACCACTTATGGAAGTGAAAACAACTGGTTTATATCCTTCCTCATCATCTCCGTCTTCGCCTTCTTCATCTGAGGATTCATTTGAACTAAGTACTAGTCGAAAGGACCCTCTCGGAGATTTATATACAAAGTCTGAAAAAGATTCTTCTTTATCACCTAGTCCAGCATCTTCGTCTTCTCCTGATGTTCCTAATCAGACACCACAGTGGAGCATGATAAGTGCATCTCCACGTGGTGAAATGGAGGCTCCGCCTTTTCCTGATGAATGGAATGGAGCTAGCCCTTCGCCGATGAAGTCTCCTCCAATACATACTATGGGTCATCCTCCGGGTTATGACCCCAATCGTATTCCATCGTCTGTCTTCTCAAGCAAGCCTACTAATCCTATGGAATGGAGTACCGCTTCAAATGAGTCATTGTTTAGTATTCATATGGGAAATAACAGCTTTTCTAGAGATCAGTTCAACATGATGTATAGATCGGGAGAACAAACTAAGCCAGAAGAATGGAGTAATTCTCCGGCCAATCCGTATAATGCACAACCTGAAGTTAAATCCAATGAAAAGAAGAGCCTACCTCCAAATATTCCCCTACCTCTTGTAGAAGTGGCGACAGATAAAGAGGTAAAGAGTGCAAGTGTGGTGGAGGGTCCTGCTATGCACGAAAAGATTGTCGAATCTCCCAAGATAGTCCCTGTGGAAAATCATGAAAATAACATCAAAGAAAAGACACCTAATGTGGATGATGTTCAGCATTCTGCCTCAGCGCCCAACAAGTCAGATGGTAAAGCTGTTCCCCCGACTGAGGCAAGCCATGCTTCCTCACCCCGCCTCTCCAATGAGAGTGGAAACAGCAGCAGTTCCTTTGCTTTTCCAGTGTAAGATCTCCTTTTCACGACTTCCATATGCCGCTAAAACATGGTAAATAATACATACTTTTTCCCCTTCATCAAGTTTGAGGGAATGCAATGCACTGTAGTTTTCTTTTCTGCTTCTGTTGGTGTGGAGGTATCTTGTTTGCAGATTGCATCTAAAACCATCCTACATATCAATTTTGTATGTTCTGATTCTAACCAAAATATGTGCAAGTTTTCTCTTTCACGGGCCATATGTTTACTTGCTTTCATGATTCTTAGATCTTTTGGTGCTCAGTTCACACATGCTAGCTTTCTTTAAATAAGCATTACAAAGTTGTCGAAAGCTAAGGTTTCACATTTAAGATAATCTTGTTAGTTTTTCTATTTTCAATTTTGGGTGAAATGCGCTCTGCCATTGTTCCGTGCATGAAATACATTTGAACCGTTTATAATTACTTCTGGTTCATTGCAGACTACTTAATGATGCCGGGAAAACTGGCTCACTAAAAGCACCTTCTGCTAAAATGGAGAGGCATCAACCTCAACCTCAACCTCAACCTCAACCAGATTCACAACCAGCAGTGCAGCCACAATCACCACCACGATCACAACCACAACCACAACCACAGTCAAAACAACCAGAGCCACAGCCTAAATTGGCAGCGACCACTTGGTTTTCTTGTTTCTCTTGCTGGCCGCGATGTTGTTGATATAGGCTTTATCCTTGTTCTTTGTACACACGAAAGACTAATTCATTTGTACTTGATCAAGGAGGACTCCTGGTTGGGTTAAGGGAAATTAGAAGTAGAAGTGTTTTCATGGTAAATTGTAAATTTTCTTTTGGCGTGTGAGATAAATGTGAAGGCGTTTGGTGTTACATTTAATACACAGAGGTCAATAGTATTTACGGAATAGTTCAGTCTTTAAAAAAGTTTAACACAGCTATATTGGGAAAGCATGATAAGCTATATGAGTTGAGTTTTGATGCCCCTGGGCTTTGGTCTAGTGGTAATAACGCAACACGTGAGGTGTGAATTAATAATCTTCCCCTTCAACAAACGTGATGCTGAAGGGCTAGATGGCAAACAGTTTGCGTTTGAGGCTTTGAACCATTTCCCAATTTTTATTAGGCATAATTTCTGTGGCAAGTTTTTCTAATGGTAAGTTGCTTTTAGCATTAGTCACTAATAGAGTGAAAACAAAGTAGAAAAAGTTCGCATGTCGAGACTAATTAATATTGATTATTGGTCGAGGATTGTATCAAAACGAAACCCTGAAAAGACAAGTTACTTCGTCCAGTGTGAAATAAGCAAATTGAACGTGAATTTTACCTCACCATATGCACCACGTACATATGGACAACATCAAAAACCTGTCAGAAACTTGCAGAATTTTTTTAACAAAGTTGTTTATTCAGGAAATGCTGAAAACAAATACCATACAACAGATATGATCTGCCAACAAACTATGTAACAAGTATAATACCAATCAAATGAGAGAAATACAGGAGTAAAAGTATAAAATGAAAACAAATGCAAGTGCCTGCCAAGTAAATCTAAAGATACAATGTTTGACAAAGTACTTTGCAGTCATAACCTCCGATAAACAAAAAGAAGAGTGAAAGGATGAGGCTATGAAAATGCATGCCAAGAATATCTACATACTCCATTTGACAGAGTACTTTGTGGTCATAAGCTCCAAAAACCAAGGTAACTGATCTGTATTCTAAACAGACTCTTCTAGATTTATATTCTAGCTAGAACAACAGCAGAGATAACAAAATATTCCTGTCAACCTGCCATCCAAACATTTGTGCTTCTTTTCTACTCACCCACTAACCATGCTACATTCTTCATGGATGCTCCAAATTCTAGTAAGGTGAAAGCAATAGTAGATTCTTTAATGGAAACAAAATTTCGAGAGAGAAGGAAATTTTAAGATGAAGGAATTTAGGATTTTTGGTAACCATGAAGCTGGAATGACAGATTACGAGATCCATCAGCATAGTTGGGTGGATAGAAGCATGATAACAATTCCATCCGTTTAACATAAGGTTGACCATGGTGAAGAAAGCTGCCCACTATATCAGCTGCAATGGCATGTGGAAAAGCATTCCACAAAAGTAAAAAAGATGTTGCTCCTACGCCAGTGTTATCGATGCACTGAACATACCGTCTCCGACGAAATTGAGCTTCTTTTAAAATCAATAAACCCAATATATTTGATCCATTTCTGACTAGGACATGTTATAATATTGAAAGAGCTCTTTCAACTAGGTATCTATTCTGGTACCACTATTATTATTAGTTTCTGGAAGAGTGATAACAACTGGTTGCCAACCAGAGTACGAAGTCTTAATCCAACGCTTCAGCGTGATAATCATATCCAGGATTTGAATTACTTCACCCAATGTAAGGTCTTTTAAGCATGAGTTTTTAAGAGTCACAGCTGCTTCATACCTGATGGCAAATGGACATCAGAAAAAACTCTGGAAATTACTAAAAAACATGCAGCAGAATTCGTTTACCTGCATTCAGATGCTGCTATTGCTGAACGTCCAGCAGCTGAACAGAGAAAATTCTCAATCGCATTCCAAGTTGCATCTCGATACTGGTTAACATTTCCACCATGTGGATTAACGCAATTCCAGATCCTCTCAGTCCTACCAACATATAGCTCCAAATTCCCTACTTTCATCTTTAATATCATCTGTTGCTCTTGTGCAGAATTTAAGGCTGCTGTAACATCAATATAACGATCTTTTGAGTTACCATAACGTACACAATAAGTAATGTTTTCTTCTGTTGGCACAATCTTCTCAAGCTTCAAAGTATTCAAGGCAAGCAAGATGACCCCTATAAGACCTTGAATGTGTTCAGGAAGCTGGAGACCCAAATCTGAATTACCAGTAACAGATTTAGAAACCCCCAATGAGGATGAAGGGAAGGAAAACTCAGGACGTGCAGGACTCTTGTTAAGAGAACCACCGATATCACCCCCAGCTGCAAGCAAATTACCACCATTAGCCGCCTCAAGAAAACTATCTGGCCTAATAAAAATTCAGTTTCGGTCAGAGTACTTCCCTATTTTGTCAATTTAAAATTAAAAGCATAAAACAAGTTAATGGGTCTATCAGACAAAGTACCCCTAACAGCATCAGGATGGCATACAAATGGTGTAGAAAAAACTGCAGAACCTTCAGGCCGTGGAGGTGCAGGCTGCAAATTGTTCTGGCAAGAGTTCGACTTCAGAACTTTATCTGGAACTAAAAGAGGTTGAGATTGAGTATGCTGAGCATGCTTATTTTCTATGAATTTACTGCTATGGTTCTCTGAACTATCAGGCTTTGCGAAAAACTGATGTGGTGCAAACTGCTTTGGTGCAACATCTGGTTCTTTTGGGCAATGACTGCTACTAGTTTCTTCAATTCTAGCTGGCATACTTGACATGCCGGTCATATTTAGTTGATTCGAGCTCTTAGGTACGTAAATAGCTTTAGTTTTAGTATCAGCAGGGCGTCCAGGATTAGATAACCTTTGGGGTCCAGAAGCATTAGTATTGGCATTGGCTTCGGAATAAGCAGGCTGGTTCACAGATATAGGTTTAGTAATTGGAGTCAATGTTGATTCTTGGCGTAATGTCTTATTGCCATAAGAAAGTTCTCGTGGAGATCCTCCAGCAGCAAGGCTTGTCCACTGCCACACATTCTTGGCAGCAGCAGCAAGAACAGCAGAAGCTTGTAAAGGTTGTGCTAGAAGAATATTATATCTCCTCATGCGTAACTGATGAATGGCATTGGAGAAATCCCTATCTCCCGAAATGAGCAGATAATTCGCAGGTGCAGGATTGTCCACTGCCCAAAATAGCATGTCCACCAAAATTTTCTTGTCACTTGCATCCTTAACTCCTGTTACATAAGACAAAATTCATTTTTTTTTCGTGAGAAGGCAAAATTCAATTGGCAATACGCATTTATCTTAGCTTGAAAACACTAAAATGTAAGAAGGATGTAACTAACAACAACAACTACCAATCCCACGCAAGTTGGATTGTTAAGGCCAGCCTATGTTGCGCGGACTCTCCAAAATGTAGCCGCACCCGTGTCGGATCCTTAAAAAATACACTACTTTTGGAGGATCCGACACATATCCGGCCACATTTTCGGAGAGTCCGAGCAACATAGGGGCCAGCTATATGAATCTTTATTGTCCATATACTACATCTAAACTCCTTTCAATATAATTTATATAAAGTTAAATCTCTGGAAGGGCTAACAAACTCCTAAAAATATTGGACCTAAAGGAAACGGACTACCCCAACTAAAACTTAATCCCACTAATTGGTATCCTAATGAAGATCTTTTTCTTCAATTTAACCTATTTTTCACTAGGTCTGCATGGATTCCTCCCAAATGATTTTAGGTCTACCTCATCCTCTTTTAAAACGTTCACTCGCTAGGTTTTTCACCTATCAACCGGTGCATCTGAAGTCAACGTAGGACATGATCAGACCATTTCAAATGAATTGCTCTCATTTTATTCTCAGTGTATGCTACTTGTATGATATACATTCATCTTAGCATTTGCATCTTTGTGACACCTAACTAAAGATTACATAAATTTATGCACTAAGCCAGTGCATCAGGCATAATTACAAGGTTGTGCAACATTCACTCCGATAACGTTTTGGCAGCACTTATCCATTTTAACCATCCTACTTTGGTTCAATATGTAACATCTCCATCTATCATATCATTCTCCTAGAGCACCGAGCCTAGACATCTGAATTGTTTATATTTAAGTACTGCAATCCCGTCTCATCTCACCTCAACTTCAATCTTGTGTACTAGCTAAACCTATTGTTCATATTTTCGATCTTGCTTCTACTTTTTCTAAAAGCCTTACCCTCTACCGTGCTTCTCCATTGTTCAACTTTTTTGGTTGACGCCAAGCTCGCTTCCAATTGCCACAATAACATCAGAAAATGTTGATGTAACCACTTCATCTGAAATCTTAAGCAGTGAGAGAATGACACCTTTATTTATTTATTTATTTATTTGGATGAAATGACAAATGTAGCAAACTGGAAGTGAGGATTCATATAGCCAATCTCAACTAGCTTTGAATCGAGGCTTAGTTGTTGCATTTTTTACTTATTATTTATATTTGCAACATAGCCTATCAAATAAGGTGTAAATCATTTCGTCTTTTAGATAGACATGTATATCTATTTTGATACATGTAGCAAGATGAAGCAAGGGTTGCTAGTGTACCGGCCGGGACGTGATTGAGAGCGATTCCAGTACTAGAGAGAGCATTTTGAACGGGCCAGGGGATGCGATTCGTGTCGCCATAGGCAGAGATGGTGACCGGTCCGTGATAGTTCATCTTCATCAATGCCGCGCTTATATTCTGAGCGATTGTGTAAGGGTCGCATCCCCTTGGCACCTGACAGTTCTCTATATCCCACCACACCGACGTCTTTGCCGTCGCGTATTGCGGTTCCACCGCTGCTCCACCGGGAACATCCGCCGCCGACGTCAACCCGTCTCCGGCCATCGCCTATACAACGATTCTCTCTGACTCTGCTACCATTAAACCCTCATTCTTGTTATTATCTTATTTATTACTCTACTATTTTGCCATACCTCTCTCACTTCGCAATTCCTCAATATTCAGTTCCTCACAGTCCCACTATCCTTTTCTGAATTTACCAAAATAACCCCCTCTATCCTCTCTTGAAATGAATGTGTGGGTTATTTATGGGAATTTGGTTTGCCGTTCATATGATCACTCTTCAAAAACAGGCGCGATTTACAACTAATTAAGAGAGAATAAAAGCAAGAGAAATAGCGAGAAAAAAATAGTGGTGTGTGTTCCGTACTTGAGCATTTTATTTAAGAATATATTTTTGTATTCGATTTTAATCGTATATATTAAATTATGTATCAAAGTAATTCGATACAGTTTAATATTTTCTTATTTGGTTCGGCACCTTGTTGGTACGGTTAGTACCAAATCTTGAATGAGAAAGTGGTAAATTCTAATCCAGTAATTTCTTTAGGGGCCATTTGGTTTGAATACGATTTATGTCTGGATAAGTTATGCTGAAATTAGTTATTCTAATATTATTTTTATTCATTGTTTAGTATGTTGTATTAAAAATGATAATGGCATAATTTCTAAGAAGAAAGTATAAATTATTCCGACACTAATTATCCATTCTTTACAAGGTATAAGTTATCCCAGTACTAATTTTAATCCCGAAATAATTTATATCAAGTTTGCTAATCAATAAAATATTAAAATAATATTAAATTTTTACATCAATACTATCAACCTTAGTTTTCCCTTAGTAAATACTGGCACAATGACTGTGGGATTAATAGACTTGAGATCTGTATTCAATCCAAAAAAGTTGCACTAAGGCAAGTGTTACATTTCAGACGGTGCAACTTATTGCTCAAGGATTCATAATCTCTGTATATATATATGACAATATATTGCAATCAGTGACCCACATTCCCATAAATATTCTTCAACGGGGAGTTTATTGATGGATTGTATGTCATCATGAATATGCACAAGGTAACTTCCTTGTCTAGTTAGGCCGGGTAAAAGAAAATTTCTTTATAGTTACACGAAATATATCGAAATACCGAAAAAATAAAATTTGAATACCGAGATTCGCACCGAAATAACAAACAATCAAAATTTCATATCGAAAAACCGAACAGTCGATATCGAAATACCAAATTATTTTGGTCCGTTCAATTTTTTGATTTTATGCCCACCCCTAGAAAAAAAAGGGAAAAATCGACTAAAGGGTACTCCCTCCGATTCACAATAAGTGACCAGTTCCTTTTTCATTTTGATTCAAAATAAGTGTCCAGTTATGTAATCAAGAAAAAATTCAATTTGTTTTTACTCTTTTACCCTTATTTGAGAAGAGAAGTAAATGCTACTATAATTATGTGACCAATATTTAATAAGGATAGTTTAGTCATGCTAGGTATTTTTGTATAGGATTTAATATTTTTTTAATGGGCGTGTTAAAAAAAATTGATCACTTATTATGAACTGGAGGGAGTATTATAATTTTATACTTACTTTATACTCTATTCATTTTAAAATGTTTGACAAACGCCATATTATACTATAATATAATTTTTACGTACTATTTTTTAATTTGAAGTCCTCTAACTTAATGTAACGTTTTTGCTCTTTCAAGTTAATCTTTTAATATTTTCTTTTACCGCTATTTGTTTTAGTTACACCATGACTGTAAGGGGCAAAGCTACGTTATTCGAAGGGTGATTTCTTTGTCGAAAAATTAAATAGCCCCTTCATTTCAAAATAAATGATTTTTGGATATTTTTATAAATTTACCTTTTAACATTAATTAGCAATGAAATTGACCATATTAATATTTACTATCTCATATAAATATTCCTAACACATACTCCAACACTATTTACTCCAAGGGCAATGTAGGGAAAAAATAATTAATTCATTCTTGAAATCTGAAAAAATCACTTATTTTGGACCACAATAAAAGGCCAAAAAATCACTTATTTTGGACCGGAGGGAATATATAGATAAATACTAAGTTTTAGAGGTACATAGCATATATTGAACACTCTTTGTTAGTGATTTTTTCACTTTTTTTAATGAACACCTTTTTAGAAATTTCTAGCTTCACCGCTAGACTAGTTAAACCAGTATGACTTTTGATTCTTGTAATCTTAATCGGATTAAACCAACTCTATTCTCTTGCAATCAGATTGTGTCACTTGGTTTTTGCAATTGAAATTAAATTATATAAATTCAACATACCTAACTCAACATTCTTAGGTAATAATCAAATAAAAAATTTGGAAGAGAATTGATGATTTTATTTCAATTACCTTGTATTACTTAAATGGAGTAATTTAGAACTATTTTTCAATTTGCACGTGTCATCCTTGGGCAGTGTCCTATAAAAACAACAACATATCTAATAATATCTCACATTATGGGGTCTGGAGAGGATAGTATGTACGCACATCTTATCCCTATCCTGTAAGGACAAAGATGTTGTTTTCAATAGACCCCCGACTCAAAAAAGCATAAGTACCACATTAATGAAAATATAGGCAAGAAAGGACAGTACCAAAAAGTCATATAAAAGCAGAATAAAAACAACAAGATAGTAAGGTGATCAACAATGAAAGAAAGCGAAACCGCGTGCCAATACTACTGTTATGAACACTTTCGACTACTTACTCAACTACCCTAATCCTCAGCCTCCATATCTTCCTATCAAGGGTCATGTCCTCGGTCAGCCGAAGTTGCGTCATGTCTTGCCTAATTACTTCTCCCCACCTCTTCTTTGGCCTACCTCTACCTCTCTGTAGGCTCTCCAATGCCCACGTCTCACACCCCTCACCAGTGCGTCTGTGTTCCTCCTCCTCACATGACCAAACCATTTAAGCGGCGCTTCCCGCATCTTGTTCTCAATAGTGGTCACACATACCTTGTCGCGAATAATCTCATTTCTAATCTTATCTAATATTTAGAAGTGCACCTCCATTTTTTTTATGAGATGTCCTACTTTACTATATTTAGAATGGTGGTCATGCATTCACAAACTTAATGTAACATTATACTCAAGTGGGGGAGCATTTGAGGCTGCATTATCATTAAAATAAGGGGGTACCCTACAACTGAAAAGTAAAGCTGCCCTAAAGATAACTTTTTGATCATCAAGGCCCCACTTAAGCATAAGTTTGGAATATAATATTCTAGATTTAAGATAAATTGAAGTTTATTGAGCGTATGATATCAGTTGGAAAGGAATTACGACCAATTTCCACCCAAAACATGATTAAAGGATAGTCAAGAGCCGGATTTTGTTGTGTGGATGCCGAGAAAAGGTGGTAAAAATGTTCACTAAAAGAATATGGCAGTAAATTTGCAGCAATATAAGAAAAAATGATTATTCTAAAAAACAAAAAAAGGTTTATAATAATAATAAGAAACTATTTTCTCTCACAATTATGCAATTTTAGCAGGACTTAGTTTGGAGTTAAGCCCTTCTATTAGAAGTCGACTATAAATTTCCCGCTTTAAAAAGCAAAAAGGTAATTTTTTGATACTTCTAATTCTTTTCATGCCAACCAAACGGTAGAAATCTTAGATTTTACCTCACTGACAGGTATAAATTACACACCTGTTGGGACTCAATGTAGTTGGCTATAAATAGAGAGGCCCAGCCTCATTTTTCAGTACCGAATCTGAAAATCTCTCCCCTCTATCTTCTACATTTCACATTGTTTTTCTAAGCAAAAATGTAAGCATTTTGTTTCATTCGCTCCGCTTTTGAGTTCGCCGAGGTTCTATGATTTGAATTGTCGATCACAGAATAGTTATTATGTTCTATCGTGAAGGAATTAAGAGCCCGTTTGGATTGACATATTTTAAGTGCTTTTAAGCCAAAATAGCTTTAAAGCAATTTTGCAGTGTTTGAATAAAGTAAAAAAATACTTTTAAGCACTTGTTTTTAAGCTAAAATAACAAAAATAAGCCAAAAGCTAAAATTCCAAACTTACTAGGACTACCATCCCTCCATCGTTAACAAATAGGGATGAGCACATTGCTATTAAAACTGAATTACCAAGTCTCTTCGAAATATATTATATTACCAGTAAAATCTCAAGATTTTAGATTAACTCTGTGGCCTATCCAGTTTTTCCAAAGTTTAGCACAGTATCTCTTCTTTTCACCACTTTTATATTACTTCATATCTGTAACTAGACTATTTCTACACTTGAATTTTTATCGATCTATATATTTAAAGTCAATAACAAACGGAATTTTTGAATAAAAATAAAAACGACAGGCCAAACACTTGGAAAACTGCCATGTCGCACGATAATTCTAATTATGGATCAATTTTCTCCTCTTTTTGTTTCTTTTGCTCCTTTTCTTAACTACTTTTATCCATGATTTGAAGGTGCAACACAACACACCTAAGGCGACGTGTTTAATCTCAGGTGAAGTACACAAATAGTCTTTAGCCACCTACGAGTCTAGAATTGAGCTTTGCCAAAGCTTAAGAATGAAGTTCAAGTTCAAACCAGGTTTGAAGTTAGCCTTTAGCAAACCCAACTTCAAACTCGAAGGTCTAAGAAAGCAAAAGCAACAAGAGGTTCGGACCAAACTTGGCAATACATTAAATAGTTTTTAAGAACCGAATATATTTTAAATAGGGGCACAACAAGCAGCTACCTGGTGTCATTTCTGTTGGGAATAAACCCCATAGAAATAATATTTACGGTAATAAAAGCGGAATAATAACGTAGCATCGAGATATGGTAATCAACAATAATAAAAGAGTGACAACGACACCAAGAGTTTTACGTGGAAAACCCTTCTGAATAAGGGGAAAAATCACGACCCCGAGAGGAGCAACTGATATCACTATAGTAAAGAATTTTACACTTTGTAGGCCCGAGTAAAATACTACAAAGACCACTACAATACTCAAAAGAAATAAATCCTCTTTTGATATTCCCACCTCACTACAATCGCTCGCACTGCGATATCTCACACTTTCTTTCTCTCTTTATTGGTGTGATTGAAGAAGTGAGAACACTACTCCTTTTATAGGAGAAAGTACTTGGGCTCCAAGTTGCAAAAGAAAAAATAGAAAACCTTGATAAATATTCTCCGCCTTTCATTCCATTCTTTGGCTCCAAGAAAGGTTATCAACCAAGCATATTTTATTGGCACATTCCATTCTTCAATTTTTTTCTTTTTCTCTTATCAAATGGGTATGGACCCTACAAATCTCCCCTTCCATACCCATTCACCGAAAGGAGATAATATCGGGTTTCTAGTTTGAATGCATACCGACAAGTTCTTTGCATAGCTCGAACTTGTCTCTTGGTACCACCTTGGTCAGCATATCTGAAGGATTCTCACTTGTATGGATCTTCTTGACCTGCATAGATCCATCATCTATCTTTTCTTTAATCCAGTGATATCACATGTCGATATGCTTTGTTCTTGCATGATACATGGTGTTTTTCCTCAAGTCTATTGCACTTTGGTTGTCACAATAGACTATATATTCCTTCTGGTGCAATCCAAGTTCTTGAAGAAACCGGTTTAGCCATACCATCTCCTTGCCAGCTTCAGTAGCGGCAATATACTCTGCTTCAGTTGTAGAAAGTGCGACACACTTCTGCAACTTCGACTGCCATGATATAGCTCCCCCTGAAAATGTGAACAGGTATCCAGTAGTAGATTTACGATTATCAATATCACCTGCCATATCAGCATATGTATAGCCCTTCAAGATTGGACCAGATCCTCCAAAATACAAGCAATCTCCAGTAGTACCTCTCAGGTACTTCAGTATCCATTTGACTGCTTCCCAATGTTCTTTTCCGGGATTTTCAAGGAACCTGCTGACAACACCAACTGCATGAGCAATATCATGTCTGGTGCATGCATACATCAAGCTTCCGACTGCTGAAGAATAAGGAACTCTAGCCATGTTCCCTTTCTCCTCGACTGTTGTAGGACACATCTTCTTCCTCAGCTTCAGATGACCAGCAAGAGGTGTGTTGACTGGCTTAGCACTTTTCATGTTGAAGCGTTCCAGTACACGTTCAATGTACTTCTCCTGAGATAGCCACAACTTTCTGCTTGTTCGCTCTCGAACTATCTTGATCCCCAGATTTTGTTGTGCTGGACCCAAGTCCTTCATATCAAATGACTTGGACAAATCTCTCTTCAACTTTGCAATCAGCTCCTTGTCTTCTCCTACAATCAACATGTCATCCACATACAACAATAATATAATAAAGTTGTTATCAGAAAATCTTTTGAAGTATACATATGGATCAGAATAGGTTTTTATATATGCTTGACTTTTCATGAATGAGTCAAACTGCATGTACCACTGCCTTGGTGCCTGCTTCAACCCATAGAGACTCTTATTCAATTTGCACACCATGTGTTTCTTTCCAACTACTTCAAATCCTTCTGGTTGCTCCATATAAATTTCCTCTTCCAAATCTCCATGAAGAAATGTAGTTTTCACATCCAACTTCTCCACTTCAAGATCTAAGCTAGCTTCTAAGCTCAAGATTGTACGAATGAAAGTCATTTTGACAACATGTAAGAAAATTTCGTCAAAATCAATACCTTTCTTCTGTTCGAAGCCTTTTACTACCAATCGAGCTTTGTATCTGACCAGCATGCCATTTCCATCTTTCTTGATTTTAAAGACCCACTTGCATTTGAGTGGTCTTTTACCCTTTGAAAGTTCAACTATCTTGTACGTGCCATTTTTCTGTAGAGATTCCATCTCTTCTTGCATGGATTTCATCCACCGGTTCTTTTCTGGATGGGACAACACCTCCTTAAGACTTTCTGGCTCCCCATCATCACTGATGAGGACATACTATGTGGAAGGGTACCTGCATGACTCTACCCTTGGCCTTTCTGATATCCTCAGAGGTTGAGGTTGTTCTTCTCCCTGAGTGGGGTGCTCTACTTGCTCGACATCATTATCAAGTTGCTCCCATGCTCAATAACCTCACCAGGTTTCTCCCCCTACTCGGAAACCTCGTCGGCCCTACTTTCTGCACTTATGGGATTGTTAGATGTAGAAGGAATGGTAACAAGGTAAGGGATTATACCATTCTTGGCCTTCTCCAACATCTTATCAGCATTTCCAACCTCACTTTCTCGGAAGATTACATCTCTATCTAATAACCTTCTTCTTTATAGGATCCCACAATTTGTACCCGAACTCTTCATCTCCATATCCGATGAATATGCAAGGAACGGATTTATCATCCAGCTTTGTTCTCTGCTCCTTTGGTACATGTATAAAAGCTCTACAACCGAACACTTTTAGATGTGAGTAGGACACCTCCTTGTTGGTCCAAACTCTCTCTGGGATGTCAAAATCGAATAGAACTGATGGACTCCTATTAATCAGGTAACAGGATGTCTGAACTGCTTCACCCCAGAATGACTTAGGCAGTTTAGCCATTTTGAGCATGTTTCCCACCTTCTCAACAATGGTGCGGTTCATCCTCTCGGCTACGCCATTGTGTTGTGGGGCTCCAGGAACTGTCTTTTCATGTCTGATCCCGTGACTTGAACATTACTCTTCAAATTCTCTTGAAGTGTACTCACCTCCATTGTTAGTTCGGAGACGCTTTAGCTTTCGACCTATCTCCCTTTCCACCAGAGTATGAAACTTCTGAAAAACTTGAAACACCTTATCTTTGCTTTTCAAGATGTAAACCCACAATTTACGTGAAGCATCATCAATAAAAGTAATAAATTATTTGTTACCACCCATCGATTCAATTTCCATTGGACCACAAACATCAGAATATACTAAATCAAGCATATTCAATTTTCTTTCAGACGATGTCTGAAATGAGACTCTATGTTGCTTACCAAATAAACAGTAATCACAAGGTTTTACCGTTGTATCTTTGGCAAAAGAGATGAGTGATTTCCTAGCAAGAATCTGCAATCCCTTCTCGCTCATATGACCCATTCTTTTAAACCACAAATCTGAAGAAATCTCATCTTGTGCCGCGTTAATTCACCTCGGCATATTTCTGCATTTGTCATGTACAACGTGCCATGAGCAACTCCTTTTTCAATCACCAATGATCCCTTGGTGAGTCTCCACTTTTGATTTGCAAAATAGTTCTCGTATCCATCTTGGTCTAAAGCAATTCCCGAGATCAAGTTCATCCGTAAATCAAGTACATGTCGTACGTCTTTTAGAACCAATATGCATCTGACATTTGTCTTGATATAAATGTCACCAATCCCCGCAATCTTTGAGTAACTTGTGTTACCCATTCTCACAATGCCGAAATCACCTGCTACATATCTGTAAAAAAGATCTCTTACCGGTGTGGCATGGTAAGATGTTGTTGTGTCAACCACCCATTCCGACTCTGGACCTGCCAAATGCATGCATTCCTCTTCGTCATTTATTAAGAGAACATCATTATCATTATTTTGCACCATGACAGTTGTGTTGTCGTCATTCTTCTATCCTCTAGTTTCACCTTTGCCCTTCCTTAGATTTGGGCAATTTCTTTTGAAATGACCTGGTTAATCGCAATTGTAGCAATTTCTGGCTTTTGATTTGGATCGGTTCTTAGACTTCCCACGACCTCCGGATCTACCATAGTTGCTCGAACTCCTTTGATAACTCCTGCCTCTGCCTTCTGTGATGAGAGATTGTCCTTGATTTTCAGGCTTCTTTCTGATCTTCTCATTGAGTAGAAGAGCCGATGTGACATCTTTCAACTCAATGATAGTCTTACCGTGCAAGATGGTTGTTGCCAGATTATCATATGAAGATGGCAACGAGTTCAATAGCAAGACGACTTTATCTTCTTCCTCAATTTTCACTCCGAGATTGGCAAGTTGTGTGATTAATCTGTTAAACACATTTAAATGTGACAAAAAATTCATACTTTCACCCATGTGTAGGGCGTATAACTGCTTCTTCAGGTACAATTTATTTGTCATCGTTTTGGACATGTATAGGCTTTCCAACCTTGTCCAAATAGCACATGCGGTATCTTCATCAATGATATTATTTATCACATCATCTGATAAGTGCAACCTGATTGCACTAGCAGCCTTTTCATCCAAGTCAGCCCAATCCTCAGCTTTCATGGTATTAGGCTTTTTGGCATCAGCATCTAGTACCTTGTGTAATCCCTGTTGAATGAGCATATCCCTCATCCTTCTTTGCCATGTTGAGAAACCGCTATCTCTGTTGAATTTTACTACCTCGTACTTTACTCTAGACATTTTTTCTCACCGAGTATAGTATTATGGACAGTGAATATTATTTTCATGAACGAGCAGAACTTGTGCTCTGATACCAGTTGTTGGGAATAAATACCCCACAGAAATAATATTCACGGTAATAAAAGCGAATAATAATGTAGCACCGAGATATGGTAATCAACAATAATAAAAGAGTGACAATGACACCAAGATTTTTACGTAGAAAACTCTTCTCAATAAGGGAACAAACCACGACCCCGAGAGGAGCAACTGATATCACTATAGTAAGGAATTTTACACTTTGTATGCCCGAGTAAAATACTACAAAGACCACTACAATACTCAAAAGAAATAACTCTCTTTTGATATTTCTACCTCACTACAATATCGCTTGCACTCTCTATTTTTCCTCACAGACTATTTTCTTATACTCTGTCCGT
Organism: Nicotiana undulata; assembly: GCA_005239495.1. Classification (NCBI taxonomy): domain Eukaryota; kingdom Viridiplantae; phylum Streptophyta; class Magnoliopsida; order Solanales; family Solanaceae; genus Nicotiana; species Nicotiana undulata. Next base: position 78,517 of record ML241452.1, on the reverse strand, counting down.
GATGCCTCACTCTTTCTTTCTCTCTTTGTTGGTGTGATTGAAGAAGTGAGAAAACTACTCCTTTTATAGGAGAAAGTACTTGGGCTCCAAGTTGCAAAAGAAAAAATAGAAAACCTTGGAAAATATTCTCCACCTTTCTTTCCATTTTTTTGGCTCCAAGAAAGGTTATCAACCAAGCATATTTTATAGGCACATGCCTATAATCTTTATCTTAAATTTTTTCTTTTTCTTATCAAATGGGCATGGACCCTACAATTTCTACTTTAATCTCCCTGCCGACCAGTCCGCTTTACCACTTTTTAGCCCATTATGTCTTAATATGTTATCCTTTATTTTGTTTGAAAACATTGAGAAAATTATTCTGCTATCTATCACGATTGTAGCCTCTACAATCATACAACACTGTTAATTATTATGCAAGGGAATATTTGCTTCACACTTCAATACCAACTATCTACTTTGTTCATGGTGACAAAGTACTAACAGCACTTCCAAATACGCCAAAAGAACCAGTAGCAGAATTTTCTCCCCGCCGTCGCAATTATAGCGGATAGAAAAATAAATAGAATATGACTAGCAAGATAAAATTGAACCTTTCATGTTAACCCACATTAGCAGTTACTTAAAGTTTCTCCACAAAGAAAGAAAACAGCTGGATACATAACTCAGTTTAATGTAAGATACCCATACAAAGAGCCTTTCAAGTACTGGCAAGTTCTACACCTAAGACCCAGAAAGTTGCTCCATGGCACAATGAAAATTTCGGCTAACATTTTCTTTCCCAAGGCATAATCAAATAACTCAACACTGGATGTTGCGCATAGGCCTACCTCTACGTATGAAGGATTGAGAGAGTATTATATGAGGTTAAAAAAATCACTATTTCATTGAGCATCATAAACCCTAAAACAATATTACAATAAATAACTAATATCAAGGTTAATGGAGGTAGTACTTTGCAAAGAAATGCAACTCTAACCAAAATGGTGGAGGGCGTATGCACAAGACCCGCTCTCATCAATCTGCTTGATACTCTGATTCTATCAAATGAACTCATAATGGCATCTAAAGGACTGACGGTTTCATGCAGAGTGGCTGCTAAGTGGGCTTCGCCCAAGATGAGAGACCCTAGTTGAAGAAATAAAGGGTGCTTCCTCATCGACCGTTGAATCCGGAGAACCATTCCTTGTACCTTTTCCTCCACTGTTCTTAGCAATATCATCTGGCACATACAGATCGAATGACTTCTTCTCCATTTTAAGTTCCTATCAGAGGCAAGGTGCAGAAAGTAAATAGTTTGGCACTGCTTGCAATAAAAACCATCTTAACTAGAATAAAGAATTGCATGCAAACAGAATATTCCACGACGGATGGAGACATGCATAATTAATAAACATGAAAGCTCAAAATAAGTTTAAAAACAAATTTAAAAAAATAATTGTCAGGAGATATAATTATAAGCTTATAGAACGTATGTGTTAACTGATTATTAGTTTACGCATGAAGTGTTTATTCTCTAGCACCTGCCTTATTCCTTTTTCTGTTCATATAGAAACCCTTCTCTAGACACGCTACGATGAATTTTATATTTGGAAATTGATATTGCAAACCAGGATTCCAAAGAAACAAAAACATGGATCACATGCTGGTGATACTTTGGGCAATTTTATTTTATTTTTTGGAAACAAAAAGAAAATGATGAACGAAGAAAAAGAACAAAAACTTAAATAGTAGAAACAATGCAAAGTCTGACATTCAAACTTGAAAGTCATTAAATCAGACCTTAGCTGTTCGATCAGTAACACTATCTACAGGAAGTTGAACAGCTCGAACGTCCTTCATCTTCAAGTAGTTATACATCACAACACCGCATAATGCTATAGAAAACAGAAAAAGTTCATTAAGATGTTTGATAGCATAAAGCTCCCATAAATAGAAGGAACCAAGCTTACCAATGGCATAGCCTGTAATATTAAGAGTGGTTATTGTCGACTCTGGAAAAATTAGAGTTGAGAGGGCAATAAGTATCCAATCTTTCAAGACACCGGCAACTCGGATGGTTACAGCACCAGTTCTACCAATCACTAAGAAAATTGAGAAATTCAGAGCAAGAGCACAAAGTGCATTTGAAAAGAAAATCCAGAAGTTGAATTGAATTTGTGAGACTTCCATCTCAGGCTTCTCCAGAAGATACCACGGGACAAAAAGAAAGACAAAGCTGCATATTGAAACATTTAATCATAAGTAACTAGAAGAAAGGGTACAGCACTTTCATGAGGCTCCAAAACAGAAAAGATAGACATAAAATACAGAGATCATTCTCATACTTGCTTATTATCAGGTGACACATAGCAGCAAGTGCCTCGTCATAGATCTCTCACTAAGTGAAGTAAACATGACTATGGATTGCGTCTATCTATGTACAGAGAACAAATTTAGATTAAAAGGACTTGCAAGCAAACACCAATCTCTCTAGCATCATTTCTACCTCTGTCGACTTCATAAGACCAGCCAGGACACAGTAATCAATCATGCCAAATGCAGGACACAGCTAAACACATGACAACGTGTAACAGAAATATAAGGTCACTTGCTTCGAAAAGGTATATTTTTTAGTCAGAATTGCATATGAAAGAAACATGTGGTTACACCTTCCAACTTGAGCTGTAACACTTGGAAGCACATACTCTCATGCAATTGAAACTAATAGCTTTAATAGAAGTGCCATATGGAAGTGCCTCTTTCAATATCAGGAATTGACTGATTTGAGGTTACAGTGCAGCCATAGGGTGTGTTTGGTATGAAGGAAAATGTTTTCCACTTTTCCCATGTTTGGTTGGCTTAAATGTTTTGGAAAACATTTTCTTCATCAACTCATTTTCCTCCTATTGGAGGAAAATGTTTTCCCTATCAAGAGGAGGGAAAACATTTTCCAAAACTCCTTCTCAACCTTCCCTACCCTATTCCTTACCCTCACCAATCCAACCCACCCTCCCACCCCCGCAAAAAAAAAATTATTTTTACTTTCTTTTTTTATTTTAAAATTTCTGTTTTTTTTTTGCACCCCTCCCTGCCCCCAATCCCGCACAAGGTTTTTTTTTTTTTTTTTTTTTTTTTACTTTTTTTGTAATTTTCAAATTTCTGTTTTTTTTTTCTGCATCCCCCTCCCCACCCCCCAAATTCATCTGCACAACATGACTACATGAGAGCAAATAACTCAACGAACGAGATAGAAGATGAATACCTGCAAGGAGCTATGTAATATAGGCTGGTGATAGGATTGAGAGTTAATCCCTTCTTCTGAAGCAGCACTTGAGTTAAGACCAGCCTAAGAGCCTCAGCAAATATTCCAGTGACCTGATAAACTGTACCAACTACATTGAAGTGAATTTCTCCATAGGAGGATACTACAACGCCAACACTGACCAACACCATGTTCATGAATATGTCGCATCTTAACTTGTCAGTTCCACAAATAACAGCCATGACAAAGGTAGCCACTGGCACTGTCATTTCAACACAAAGCTAAAGCCAATTAGAACATTCGCAAACATTGGGACAGAGAAATAAAAAGTGTTACCCAGGCATACTTAGAGCTTTCAGCATCTGGATAAAGGCTACAGAAATGAACAGATAAGCTGTGTTCCCAAACCTGCAAGAAAATAACATATGCTGCTTTTAGAAACACAATTATTAGAACTTCAATTCATGTGAGTAATGAAATATATAGCAACTCGGTAACTGATACAATCAGTGAAAACTCTCCCCAAAGAAATATTATCTTGGTACACAAACAGACAAAATGGAAAACATCAATTAATTCTATGAGACAATTGGCAATGATGCACAAAAATGTCTGATTTTCTTATCGACCCAGTTCCACCTCTGCTTTCCTAGACAAGTAAAAAGTGTCAAGGAAGAACAAGGATATCTAACCAGCCAAAAATCTTCCTCTGTTGTAGCACAACTAATTCTATGAGAAAATAAGTCAAATAGAGGAAAAGCATTTGGCTATATACTTGAAACCAATCAATAAACCCATTGTAACAGCATACAAGGTTAAAATAAATACTTATAAAAAAGGTGGAAATAAATTCTCAATTCAGCTCAAACTAGTTCATTAACCTGAAACGTCCAAATTGCTTAGGACAGTTTAAACACAATTAGCCAGATAACCTAAAAGGTCTGAGGTTTCCTGCATCATCAGAAACAGAACAAGAGAAGCAGGACTACATTCTTTTTTCTTTATACTTCAGTATTGACTTCCAGCAAGGTGATTGGTTAGTTGGACATAGGTCCAATGGGAAAAAATTATGCCAATCTAACACATCCTTTAGAGCAGATGACAATAATATCATGTAAAACAGTAAAAGTACTCTTTTAGTTTAGATTCAAGGGTATAAATGGCTTCGTTGTTAGTGCATGAGAAGTAGATATCAGATATCCGGAATAAGTTAAAGGTCAATTCTCATATATCACCAATAAACATTCATAGCTAATCCATTTATCACACAATTTGAGCCAAACATCAATGACCCATTTACTATTTATGAGATTGCACAACACCTGTCACGTGAACATTTTAACCAAATGCAAACAAGACATTCAGTCCCTCAAAGTAGAATCTTACCAAAGACTTGAAGCAAAGAAAGCACTAATGGGAATGACACATGTCGCATATCTGCAGATTCAGTAATAAATAATGAAATAAGAGAACATTACATCTGAATACAAAGTGGGTGCAAAGGAGCAAATTCTTACATTTCAAACGTCATTTTGACAGGCGATACAACCTGCACAAAAAATAAACATGAATGGAAGGAAACCAGCTGAGCCTAAGTCTTATGCATCAAATGGAACGATAAATTGGCACGATAAACTAATTTCCCCTCGAGTAGACAAAAAGTGAAGCTAAAGACATCCAAATGCCAAGTTAGATATCCAAAACATGAATAAATTTACGAATATATTTATCGTTGCAAACCCTCTCCCGGCGCCCAGAGGGATCTAACATGAGGAATTCTACAAGCGGTTCATCAGAATAATCGCGGTGTCAGGGGGGTTAAAAGAATATGACCAATCATTAAATAGCAAGTGCTTTTCTCAGAAGTAAGCCCCCTGGGAAAGATCGCATCAAAAGCACAAAAACCTTTGTGAAGTGTGACAAAGGCTGAAAAGTAACATGTGATGAGTCTCTTCAAAATCCATGACAAAAATTGAGACTGGTGAATCGTGAATGATGCATAACAGCAAACAAAGAAAACATTTCTACAACAAGGTCAATAACTAATAGATAAGCAAGAAGTTTTCATCAAAGAGCAGAGTGCAAAACGTTGCAAGAAAGATAAAGACTGTTATTACCAATTACAATACAATACCTTGAAGACACGGATAAGAAGGAAAGCTACTAAGCCTGAAAAGCCCATATGAATCATTGTAAGTGTAATCGGTAATGGGAAATTGAAATATTTTGGTGAAAGAACCCACTGCAAAAACAGAAGCCATGAAACCAAAACAAGAATCATTAGCTCTTACTGATGGCACTGGCACGATAAAGAATAATACCTGAATGATACAGAAAAATATACTGAGCAGAATTAGTGTCTTTTTCTTAAGACTATGTTGCACTAGTGCAGAGCGGAAATGAAAACATCATACAGCAAGAGAACAATGAGAGTGAGAAAGTATCAGTTAGTAACATGTTGCTTATCCAAAGACCATCTATCTTTTCTACTTCTCCCTTCCCATGTCCTCCTTCCAAGCAAGTAATTACCAAAAACTGAAGGTCCAACATGTTAGTCCATTCCTTTTTCCCCTGATTAAAATCTTTCCCCGCAGCTTACTCAGCGAAAGCGGAGACATAATTGGACCCAAACCTAAGAAACTGCTAAAGGGTGAATGGTGGAGGGAGGGAAAACGAGAATAAGAGGAAAAAAATAAATAAAAAGGAAAACTTAGAAAGGAGTAAATGTCTAGGTGCATTCAATTATTTAACCCTATCTATACCCGGAACCACTCCCCTAACGGTCCTGCCACCACGCCGCAGAACGGGAGCTCGTGTGGAACCTTTTATTCTGGCGTAATAGCGGTAGAACGTAACAAAATATTACGGCCGCCTAACATAGGGGACGGAGGTACGGTAAACTCGGCCAAAATATGAGACCCTGATGTTATAGATGGACGAACTTTCTACAGTTTCGAAAGTTTGAGATGCAACAAATATCTTATGAGTTATGACAGAAGATAAAGGGAACTATCTTTAATTAGGGGGAAATGCCACAAACTAAAGGTTAGAGGGAAATCTATACTCTATATTTAAATGTTAACAATAACTAGTACTACGTCTCAAACTCAGCTAGTGGGGAGTGGGGACAACTACATCAATCCTCATTTTCCATGTAGCTCCGTTTGGACGTCTCATTCCAATACTCAATAATTTGGAGCTCTTTAGTACTAAAAGTTATCTACATTTTTTCACAATACAAATTTCTAAACAAACTAAAAAGACTCCGAGCAAACATTGTTCAAATGTAAGTGTACAATATGATTAAGCTTGAAACCAATTAAGTAGTTTTTTTTGTTTTTGATAAGGTAGAGGTTTCAGTAAAGGAGTGCCAAGAAGGTACCCAAACAATTAGTTGTTATTGTCTAATGAATCTTCTGCTTCTATTGTGTTCTCTTTTTAGTCAAATGTACATGAAACACCGAGAGATTGTCAGTTTTTTAGACATTTTCGTTCCATGTGATATCTATTTCACGCTCTTTTAATACCTTCAATAACAATGATTTTAAGTGGTGTATCTGGACAGAAAGGAACACCAGGTGTTTTGATGGCATTTCAACTTCCACCATCCTACTGAAATCTAAGTGTCAAATGAACCTGTTTAGTTGGAGTAACCTTTCCCCTGTAAATGATCTTATTCCCCTCTTAGATTTCATTAGCTCTCTTAATATGGCTTAATAGTCATACTTTTGGTTTTTGGTCTTGGTCTTGGTTAACCCAGTTATATAGGTTTTTTTGTCTTAAAGAGTTAACCAAGGACTTACACTTTGTAATTTTTCAGCATCTTCTTGATGCCTTTAATGGAACACTTCGCTTCATTAAAAAAAAACAATGATTTTAAGTAACTGACTATCTTTTAATGACCATAGACAACCATGTACAATATAATATATGTGTGTGTGTGTTTGTGTACAAGCACCTGACAACATCATTGGTTTTCACATCAAGAGCCACTTGGATTATTACTCGCACAATGGTTGGTTCCCCACCAAAGTATTTTCTCTTCCCTTCATGTTGTTTGGTGTACTTGGATGGAACGCAAGAAACTATTTTCCAACTTTCGTTCAGCTCAGACTAATTTTACAAGTTGATTATGGATTGCCACCGGCTTGATCAAAACTTCCCATACTTTTCTTCCACAATGAAGAAGCTAACGACATGAAAACTTAATTTAATTACTTCTGGAAGCCAGAGGCATAATATGATGACAGCTTATTACTTTTGGTTGTCCTTCTCAGAGGTTGCCAGAAGGCCCAGAACCACAGTTTTAATCTAAATTGTCCTCTTTTAAGTTCTGACCATATTCTATTGAGTTGCAAATCTAGAATGCAAGTATATCCTAACCAATGAGCAGTGATCCATACAAAAAATGAAGTGAAAGAAAGTCACACAACACTAGAGAAAACGAGATACCTTGTTATACAAAATAACTCCTGATGAAAGTGTTATATAGACAAAGAGATATATATACGTCAACACAAGTTGTTTGCTGATCTTCATCTTTTCTTCTATGACACTTTGCGATTTGGCTAGCAGGCCTCCAATCTGGCTAAAAATATATCAGATGCTCTCCAATCTGAAGATCAAGAAACTCAAGTCCACGATATTTTTGCAGATAAGAGGTACACCATCATCTCGGATGCTGTTTTATTCATTAAAAGATGATATATGATGTGCCAAGTCTGTTTCTGAATATGCTGTTATTGTAGCAGGTTTTGATAGAATCTGGAAATATATGATAAAGGAACATTAAAACATATATCATAAGAACACCTCATTTCAACAAGGCAATTAAAATATTCTCATCAGATAAACATGGAATCACACAAATATTGTTGATATTTTATCGACTTTCACTAGATACAGATAACTTCGTGATGAAGAGCAAAAATTTACAGGCATCACACGTATGACATGAAAAAGAAAAACCATGATAACTGCAAAAAAAGGACTGCAAACGCAACCATTATTTATGACTCTGCCTGTGAGCGTGTGTGTGTGTGCCTCCACGACCCACTTTAGTTAGATATGAATGAACAGAAGATCAGATGTAAAATGAACAATGTCAACTTGTCGGTCCATGAAATGCAATATAACAAGTTACCTCAAGAAAATTTGGAGACAACATAATACAAGATAATGGCATAGAGGCTAGTCAGGGTTTAAGAAGGATTGAGTCTATTAGTATGCACAGAACAGTTAGCAGCATGAATAAAATAGCTAAGACACATAATACAGCTTTTTATTTAACTTCAATGAATAATAGCTGCAGTCATTCTAGAGCATGGTGCACATTAGTAGGAAATGTAGAAATTTACGAACCAAAATTGGTAGCAAACTCAACTTCAACTTGAAACTTATCTTCTTCTTTTTTCACTTTCTGTAACTGAAACTTAGAAACTCGGCATATATTTCAAACAACTAATGATATCAAGCAGCTCACTAAGCCGGAAATTAGCAGTCTCCAGTTTTTAACCATCAGCATTTTCCCAATGCTGAATAGTGGATATAATCCACACAGTTAAGCATATAAGTAAATTCTATGAACATACAGCCAACGGCGTTTAATTAAAAGTCTGCAAAGAGATTAAAACATTGCATATGAACTACAAATGAATGATAAATAACTCATCGCTAGAGCAAGCATGTGAGTCGCGCCAAAACATAATTCAGAAGAAGAAAAAAACAACACTACCAAAAATAACAATGCGCATCTGCAGCACGTAAAGTATAACAAAAACAATAAGAATAAAAATGAGAAATAAAAAATTAAGTGAAAGCATAAGAGGAAAAACTGAAACAGGTGGAAAACGACGAATCAGGTGTGAGGAATTAGAAATGGAAGTAAAGTCCTTACAAATAGAACAAACTCGAGAGGCGGAAGCACAGATCTGAGGCAAGCGAAGTAGAGAGACAACGAGATGAGATCAATGCTCGCCCGCTCGATCTGGAATGGTTAGTTGAATCGTCTCGATTCTCGAATCCGTTGCCCTAATAATACAATTCTAAATTCGTAATGTTTATTTACCCCGTAGCAGGGGCTTATTGCGCCTAAGTGAGCAAGATCAAGCAAAGCGAGTGAGAGTGAAGCTACTAAAGGGGTTGAAGAGGGAGATGCAGAGTTTGTCCCAAACGTAGAGGTGCGGTTAAGACACATGCGTTTTCTTTTCCCACTCTTACACTCCACATTCGCCAATGATAAATTTATGTCATATAATATAACTCATAGTTTACACCGCTACTACATAATCACGATGTTCATTTCAGTTCATAATAAAATTAATTCCTCAGATTATATAAATTGATATTTATTTTAGATTAAAATAAAAAGATAAAATAGTCACTTATTATCGGAGAGAATATTAAATTAATGGAGTTAGATTTAAAAAAAAAGTTTAAAAGATAAAATGGTCACTTATTACCGAAGAGAATATTAAATTAATGGAGTTAGATTTAGAAAAAGGAGTTTCTACAAGGGTGGTTGGTTAAGTTTATAAGCTGGTCAGTTGGCCTATAATCATCTTTTGCTTTATCTATCCATTTGGTAAACACCCAAAATGCTTATAAGCTAAGTGTCCCCCCTCCCCCCAAGTATGGCTCTTTTGCTTATAAGCATCTTTAGTTTGAACAAGGCTTTTACAACTTTATCTTTAATAGTAATATTTTTAATTCATAAAATATTTTTTCCAAAATAAATTTTCTAGCTTTCTTTTCGTTCCATATTCGTAGTTCATATTTTTCTTTACAAAAAAACTTTTTAATTGTATAATCTTTCGTAAAGTTTGTAAGGATATTTTAACCATTTTAATAAAAGAATAACTTATATTATCAATTTCATCACGTCTATTCAAACACGTAAATACTTATTTATTAGAAACTCATTTTCAACACTTAATTTTTTTTCAGCAATTCAAACTTATCAACAATTTACAATCAGCTAATCCAAACGGACTCTATATTGGTTGACCTAACAAATCTCTAGAACAAATAAGAAAAAGATTCCTTACAAACATCAGCCATAACGAAAGCGTATTAATGTGGCTAAATCTTAAAGCTAACTAGTCAATGTGGATCTTTTGCTTACGTTTCATTTTGTATGACTTCCAACATAATTATAGAGAAATTTTTTCCACAAAACGGAAATCTACATAAGAAATGCCCAAATTATATCAAGCGGCATATTCTTATTCTATCTTCCACATGCCTTGCATTTGAACTTAACTAGTCTTAAGGTATGCGTTTTGCACGTGACCCTATTTCAGTGAATATATCATTTTAAAAAGTAATATGACTGTTATTAAATAAAATATTTGAGTTATTGAAAAAAAAGTTAAAAAATGTTAGCTCTGAATAATAAATGTTGATCCAATTTAGCTAGCTCGCTAAATAAAGAAATCTTGTACAAGAAAAGTCTGTTATGACGTATTCTAATTTATGGAACTTTGGGAATATATTATGAAAATTATTATTTATTTTTTTACCTAATATTGAAAATAAGTAACAAATTAACATTATAATATAACTAAATTCGCTCAACTTCTTAATTTCTGCCACCGCTGGTGCTCTTCTTATGTAAGCAAATTTGTGTAACTTAAGAATTTGATTAACTTGAAAAATAACTTTACTAACATGAGATTTTGAAAACAAATTAAATTGGATTCTTTTGCTAATTAATTGATTCAAAGAGTTAATTATTTATTTTTCACATTAAAATAATAATTTATTTATTTATTTGCATGGGAATTTTCAATTTATAATAATAGAAAAAATACAGATAATTTACCTTCTAATTATGTAATATTTAAAAAATACATTTAATAATTTAAATATTTACTGAGTATAAACATCTCACTATCCCTTAAAATACTAAGTTATTACCTATAAAAAGAATGAATGCGTAAACATATTTCAAAGGGAATTGCCGTAAGAAAAAGAAGGAAATTAAAGAAAACATATTCCTAATTCTCCTGGACTATATTTATTTTGAAATTCTAATATTAAACTTTCTACCAATTTTAAAAGGAAAGATTTCATAACCAAGATTTTAGTTATGAGTCTTATATGTTTCAAATAAGAAAAGACTTAATAAATAATATTTGATTTGATTTGAAAGTTCTACATGTTAGGAAAATATTTAAATTACTATTTTGTCCAGTGTGAATTTCTTTTTAAAGGATAAAAAAGGGGAACGATATTTCATATTGAATGAGATTTGCTTAATATAATATTATATTACTGCTCATCAACACATTTGACATTCATTCGATATGTTCAAACTTGAAGAACCAACGATCACTTTGGTGTAGAATTATTGATCTCGTGATTGTTCTATACGACTTGCATTTACTTTGTTAGACTATTGAAATAGAGGAGATAATAGGAATTCATTACAATTTGAATTACGATATTTTGGTAGCAGTGCATGCAATATCTGTATAAACGTGTGCATTAATTCCTTTTGATTTACTAAGCTATACAAACATATGTGTTGGAGAGTAATATATTTAGGCTAGCTCTAAGGTCGATTTTGTTTGTAATATATTTAATTTGTAGTCCGCGATATCCATCCTTGTCAAAACACCAATTTCCTGCCTTGGATTAGATCGCGAAAAAGACACATATGTAAAAGTTGACAACAATACGTCATGTCATAAGCAATCATCACGTGCAAAGAGATATGGATATTATTTTTGTATCGTAATCTTGAAAGTAATTGTATTTTTATTATATATACATGAACTTTCTCCGACGCATACATCTAAATCTACCATATAACTTTAATTACTTCATTTTTTTGTAATCTGTTATTTCTTGCCTTTCATCTCCGTGTCTAAATTAAGTACGTATGAGTTTTATAAAATATCTTATACTCCATCATACAAGAGGTCTCACCCAGGTCCTCAAGTGTTTCCGGAATGTTTGGAACAAATTGTCTTAGTAGGCGTTTGACGCGTGAAATAGGCTATTATATTTTTTTTTATCGCTTAGACAGATGGACATATTTATTTTTAAGGTGATTGTCGTTATTGTAATAATGAATACATGGCGCAAATACAGCTGGATTGTCCTAATTTTAGGGGTTTTTGACTGTTGTATTCATGAATACAGCAACGCGAATACATGTGAATACATACGCGTACAACTGGACTGTCATGATTTTAGGCGCTTCCTGTTGATGTATTCATTAATACATGGCGTGAATACATTGGAATACATGCGCGTATAGCCGGACTGCCATGATTTTAAGCACTTTTTATAGTTGTATTCATGAATACAACATCGTGAATACAGGCACAGTCGGACTACCTTCATTTTAGACGCTTTTTGTTGCTATATTCATGAATACATGGCGCGAATACGTGTGAATATAGTCGTACTACCCTAATTTTTAGGTATTTTTTATTGTTATATTCATGAATACAGCAGCGTTGATGCAACGAATATACTACCGTAACAATTGAGTAGTAATTATAAAATGTAATTATGTATATATAATTATATAAAAAATTAATAGCCACTAAACAATAATAGTGTCTAAGAAAATTCCTCTTAATTGTCCATTACTTCGCATTTCAATTCGGACCATTCACGTAAATATTTGTCAGGCAGATACTGCAGTTACTACACCTACCATAATAATGTGAGTTTTAAGAAAGTCCACGAGAATTTAATACGTCTTACACTTTACATTGACTGTCAGGGGAAAGAAAAAAAAGAATCGGACGCAATGTGAACCCTTTGAACGTTAACCGAAAACTTACACGAATGCAAAACCCAATTCGGCATGTTTTTCGCGTGACGAAATAGTTTGTTGACCACTTAAAATTGCATCGATTTGTAAATTCGGTATGCGAACTCTTAACGTTTCATTTGAATTTTTACTTGAAAAAATAATTATTAATAAATATTTATAATGGTGCGTGTTGCTACTCACATGAATTTAATTTGATATGTTGTATAGCTACGTTCATTCACATTTTGCTCACACCTGTATATTCAAGGTTATCTAAGAATTTAATGAAGCAGGTCAATTTCATCTAATCGGTTTATAGGCTACACCTGATTGTTCATGACAAAATATCTGAAGAATCGATCCTACACAGTTAAGACCATTATGTATCATTTCAATTCAGTTTGAGAAAATAACGCCACAAAACTTTGAAGATACAAATTGCTCACTCAAAACTTCCTCTTCTCGTGTAGATTCTTCCTCAGATATAGTCTACTGAAGCTTTGTTCCGCAACACTGCAAAAATTTTAGGTAACTTTGTATCGCCTAAACCCCCATTTAAGTATTTAATCAACTATTTCCGTAGGACCCACAAAGAGGGCAAGAAAATTGCATCGATGAACAATAAAAACGTCAGGGCTGAGATGGAATTAGTGGTTAAACAAGTTAAGAAGCGTGTGATTTCTTTTGTGGGATACATTTTGGAATTGAATGGAAGGTTGTGTTTGAATGGTAATTCCTAACAGTGTGTATTTTAATGAAAGGGTTATTGAGATAATAAGTATTTTTGAGGGGGAAAGGAGAGGTGGGAGTTTGTTAGGAAAGACGAGAGAGGTGGGAAGAAGGGGAATAAGAAGGGAAAAAGGGAAAAGTCTTTTTTTTTTCCTTTTTTCGGTCTCATTTATATTTTATTTTGATTCTTATATTTTATTTATTAAAATAATACTTTTCACGTGCCTTTGCAGCGTGATTTGCACACAATTTAACTATGTCAGTTGCGCCGTTTTCACATAGGCATAGCCAATAGTCTAATGTAATGTGTTTACCAGTATCCATTGCATCATTCGAATAGAAAAAGTCTAAGTTCATGTATCGACTTTTAAAAATCCTACAAGTTTAAATGGCTAGTACAAACGTAATTACACACAGAGTGAAAGCCGTTTAAGCAAAATTTGGTAAAAAACCTTTTCTTTTTCTTTCAAATTAACTAGTACTTCCGATCCCTAGTGATATCTTTTTCTTCATATATCACACTCACTATTTACAATACAAATTAGATAAGACTCCGGTGAAGAACCGGAACGCAGAATAATAAAGAACTATTTATAAATTATAATAAACCCTCGGTATTCATAATATCTCCTTATCGAATTATTCTCTCTTGGTTTGGGGCAACCAATTGCCTCAACAGTCAACAATAACAACCCACAGCTTGCTTGACTTTGTCCAACCTAGTTAGTAGTATATGTTAAAGCCTAGATTACCGAGCGTTACATATTCCAAGTTTAAAACCATCCACCTAAATATTTGTCAGAAGTGGGAACTATCTAATACTTCCTCCCGTTCAAAATAAGTAATTTTTTTCTTCATGTTTTTACGTATATTAAGAAATTTACCTTTTAATATTAATTAGTAACGAAATTGACCATATTAATCTTTACTATCTCACTTAAAATATTCCTAACACATATTTCAACACTATTTACTCCAAAGGTAATGCAGGAAAAAAATAATAAATTCATTCTTGAATTCTGAAAAAATCACTTATTTTGGACCGGAGGGAGTACTCCACAAGTCCACATCGACGGACTGTTCTATTTCTTTTCTATTTTTCTATTATATAGAAGAGAGAAAAAGGAGGTTGACCAAGGGTATAATGGTCATTTTAAATATATTAGTGAATTGTTGCTTGTATACTAGTAGGTTCAAAAGTTTGGTGGATCCCACTTTCCATTCAACCTACACTATCTTTATTAAATGCATTACTTGATTGTTATTATTATTTTTTCAGCAAGTACTTTCAACTAAAAAAATTATCTTTTTGCTAATTTTATAATTCAAATGTTCAACTGATTAAAAATACTAATGTCACATACATTTATATATGACAATTCTTTTATCTCCATAAGAAGCATTATTTCATTTATATTATTTATTAACTATTCCAGGTAAAGAAGATTTCATTAAAAAATTTAGTGATAATGTATGTTGATTTAATTCAAATGTTATTATATCATTATAAATAGATATCATTGTATACAAAGTTCTCATTA
Organism: Nicotiana undulata; assembly: GCA_005239495.1. Taxonomy (NCBI): domain Eukaryota; kingdom Viridiplantae; phylum Streptophyta; class Magnoliopsida; order Solanales; family Solanaceae; genus Nicotiana; species Nicotiana undulata. Next base: position 63,231 of record ML241452.1, on the reverse strand, counting down.
AATTGCAATTTCAATTGGAATACTTTATAAAATTAAAAAAAAAATAATTAAGAATAAAATATAGTTTCAAGTCCCCTTTCTTATTATAGAATATTAAAAATTTATTCAAATTGATAATAAGTATCCTCTCTCTAAAATATGAGTTGAGAATATCTGAGTAAAAATTAAGACAACTAATTTGTGGAATTTAAAAACCATTATATATTAGAAAGTATGAGAAGTATCGTCATACGTGATTATACTCTCCCTCTATGATAGAAGTTAGTTGAGTACATACTATATTCAATATAGAATTCAACATTACATAAATTTCAAAATACATAAGTATACAATTAATTATTTTTAAGAAATCCCAACAAATACTACTATTGTGATGAAAATTGCATTATACCCTAAATAGTATCTCAATCATATCATATGAAACCAGGATAAAATCACAATATTTCAATTTAAGGTCAATTTGATTAGTATTTAGCGTGATTGAGAGATTAATTTATTTTTAATATTACGTCATTCCTAGAACAAAATACAAAAAAAAATTGTTAAAATTCTTAATAATTAAAAAGCACGATTATTATTTCAAAGGACCAAAAAATACATTTTCATCAACTATTTGGGAATAATATTAATATGTTTGATTAGTATATAAAGAAAAAAGTAATACATTAACACAACTAAACATACTAAAAGAATAAAACTATATATCATTCAATTTAAACAATCAGAAAAATACACGACGGCTTATTTTTCAACTGACTTTTTAATTATTATCTTATAGTAATTAATTTAAGGCTTAGTGGTGCAAACAAAATTAAAATAAAAAGTGTAGACCCTATGTAAAAATAATTTAAATTCTACTTGAATTATTCTCTAAGTACTGTATAATAAAGCATTAAACTTCGACAAGTATTTCAAAGTGATTGGTATAGTGATACAATTTCAGAAAAATTAAAATGCACATAATGCAAAAGATAAATAAAAATATATGTAATCGTGGTTCTATACGCTATTACGCAAAAATTTATTCCCTTTCTTCTTTCCCTAAAGGCATAGAAAGTATGTAATTAGCAATAAACCAAGAAATATATTAAAAGAAAGAAAATAATAATAAGAAGAAAAACAAATAACAATTGGGCCGTACATAGCAGGGGTACATCATCTAGTTCTATATATATATATCCCAAGATTAGCCAAAAGAAATTCAAAAGCATAATCTAACTTAGCAGTTACGCTACCATGCAAAAACTATACATTGTTTCACTAAAATCTGGTAAAACAATGAGATTAGACGGTGAGCTGTCCTAGACGAGAATGCTAAGCTTCCGTTTGGACAAAGATTTTTTTAATTTTTCAAAAAGAAATAAAGATAATTTTTTCATGAAATTTGATCAGATTTTACAAAAATTAGAAGAAAATTGTTTAAAAGTTACCATTTTTTATATTTTTTCTTACACCCACAAAAAAGATATTGAACCTTTTTCGATATTTCCAAGCATAACTTCTACTTTCAAAACTTATTTTTCGATACAACTTAAAAAACCTTTTTTTATTCAGATGACTACTAAAATTCGACATCCGAAAGATCCTCTTTGATACCTCCTCAAATACGAAGTGCGAAGATCTTTTGCGGATGTTGACTGTTGAGAGTGGATAAGGATATCCAGTCAAGTATCAATAATTCCTGCATCTACTCATGGGCCACAAACTGGACCATACGTTCTCAGAAATGATCATTTGGCAACAGCCACATTAGGGTTAAATTTAAAACAGAAATTCTCAGTTCCTATACCATATAACAAATTATATTACGAAAAATATTCATATTTTATAAATTACCCGCACTGTTAATATATTTTCTATAAAATATAAACAACTTATTAAAAATAGAATCACACGCAATATTTTGATTTCACAATTTCCTTTAATAGGCGCGCGAATTTTGGGATATTCTTCCAGATTTTATCAAACGCAAATCACGCTATTAAACTTCGCCCGTTTCTCTTCAAATTTACAACTCTGTTTTTACGAGACACTCTGTTTCACTGGTTTTTCTGATTTCACAAATCAAAAGCGACTAAATTAGCTACAATTCTTCTGTTACAAGCGCAATTATGTCGCAAATCCCAATCATGCTTCAACTGAATGGGAATTGAGATAGTTATGGGAGATATAGAGACTTTCAGGTCGATGTAATTGTAGTCGGCGAGGATGCGAGTTATAGCCTATTGATTTCTACAATAGTTCAGCATCTAATGATCGATACATCCGAAAAAATAATAGAAATCAAATACATTGTCAACGAACATTGTCCTCCAATGGAAATTAGGAACGATTGTCACGCCCCGAAATTCCACCTTCGGGCCATGACTGCGTCTAACGTTGAACCCGCTAGACAAGCCAACGTTTGAACTAAATAAAACTCAATAACAGCTAAAACGAACAAGATGACTAAGGCATCGATGGCCCACGATGAAATTTAACAAAATAACCAAATTACAACATAGCACTTTCAAATAAATCCCATATACAAAATCCCAGAACTGGTGTCACATACTCACGAACTGTCTAAGAGATTACTAAAAGCAAAGGTCTTAAAATAAGTACATAGGGCTATCTCTGAAATATAGAGTAAGACAGAGCTGAAAGTGAAAAGTAGAAGGTGACGCCAAGACCCACGAACGTCTGCGGGTCTACCTCGATGTCTCATGTATGAACTGATGAGATGCTCCGACCGTCAGTGATCACCGGGTCCGGCTGCGTAGTCTGCACAACATAAAGAAGTGCAGGTGTAGCATCAGTACAACCGACCCCATGTACTGAGTAAGTGTCGAGCCTAACCTCGACGAAGTAGTGACGAGGCTAGGACCAACAACAACATATGTACTTGTACAGTTTTATAGAATAACAGGAAAGATGGCAACAGAAATAAGCAAGTAAGACAGATACGGGGAGAACATGCTGGAGAAAAAGGGGTAACAATATGCTAGCACAACAGAACAGGGTAATAAATGAAACGTAAAGACAAGGCAGAAATTTAACTTCTCAAACATATAATGAACATAAAAGGCACGACATGTCCCCTCGTGCATATATAATAACGCTCGGTACGGAATGTCCCCTCGTGCATAACCTCACAATCACTCGGCACGGAATGTCCCCTCGTGCATATAAGTAACAAACAATCAGCACGGCATGTCCCCTCGTGCGACAAATAATAAAACAAAGCAACAATAATGTGAAAGCCAACATTACGAAGTCTCAAGTGCATGAAAATATTAAATACAATTCTATTGCCCCAGCAAGAAGAAAACATTAATTACAAACTCGACAATGCCCGACAAGGGTCTCAGCTATAACCAACCTCGCATCGGAATTACAATTTCAATAATGTAAGCCTCAACTGAAATAAATCACTTAATAACTCTTCACGTCATGAAACAACATCAAGGTATCACTTCTTAATTCACCAATTACTCACAGGGCGGAGAATATTAAGAACATAGTAAGTTTCATCAAATGACTCACGGGCATGCTTGACCGCAACGCATAGACACTCGTCACCACGCCTATACATTGTACATGAGTTACACATAGAAAGTAAGACTCTATACCTAATCCCTCAAGCTGAGGTTAAGCCAAACACTTACCTCGGCTCCAAGAAAAAACAAGTCAAGCCTCAATCACAGCCTTTCCTCTCGAATCCAACTCTGAATCGGGAATATCTAGACATAATGGATTTATTAACATCAATAAGTACTCAATAAACCAATTCCCAAGCCAAATTATACATTTCCTACTATTTCTCCGAGAATACTAAAATTTGACCCCGGGCCCACACGTTCAGATTTTTGAAAATTCACGAAGGAATCAACTACCTGAAGTCTAAGGATCGAAGTTATGTAATTTATACAAGGATTCATGGCCTAACATGGAAAATACCAAAATCCTCAAGAACCTTAAAATTACTACCTAATTATATGATTTTTAGATGATTTATTAGTGAATTTAACTAGGAATTAGTGTTTGAAACTAGTAAAACTATGAAATTTACTTACCTCAATTACAATGGGGAAAGCTTCTTTAAAAAGCTCTCTAAAATCTTTAAGAGGAAGATGAAAATGGTGGAAAAAAGCTAAGTCTCGTATTAAATAACACTGCCCAGTGATTTCTTCACTGCGGTCGCGACAAGAGGACTGCTATCGCGAAGGCCAACTGGCCAGACCTCTGCGATCGCGAAGAACAAACTCACCCTGCCCAGACGCGACTCAATGCGATCGCAAGAAACGGGCTGCGATCGCGAAGGTGTGGAACCCATACCTCTGGGATCGCGAAGAGGAGGCTATGATCGCAGTGAACAATCACTAGCCCAGCAAAATCCTTCTCCGCGATCGCAACCCACCTTCTGCGATCGCAGAGAAGGAAACCAGATAACAGATTTTCTGGTTTTTCCAACTTAGCTCCCGGGGGTCTAAAACACCCCCGAGCCCCTCGGGACCCCGTCCAAAAGCACCGGCAAATCTGTATTCACGATACGGACTCGCACGAACTTCCGGAACATGAAAAGCAACAACGAAACTCGAAATCGAACCCCAAAACCAAATTAATCAAACTTAAGAACTTTGAAATTCTAGAAATCGCTTCAATGCGCCGAACCGGCCTAAACTGCTCGGAATGACTTCAAATTTTACAGACAAGTTATAAATGACACAACGAAACTATTCCCGATCTCGGAAACATAAAAATTTTCTCATTTTACCCCTAAACCATAAAAATCTCAAAACTTCATTAACTCCAATTTTTTCTCATTTTGATCCGAAACCAATCAAATCAAGTCCGTTTCACACCAAATTTCACAGATAGGACAAATAACATATAATAAACTTGTTTCGGGATCCGGAACCGCAATACAGGCCCGGTAACACGCCTTTCACATAATTACTCATTTTCACAATCCTGTATTATTTCCTGAAAACAATTTTCTTTAAAAAATTATTTCTCGGGCTTGGGACCTCGGAATTCGATTTCGGGCATGCGTCCAAGTCCCATATTTTCCTACGGACCCTCCGGGACTGTCACATCACGGGTCCGAGTCCGTTTACCAAAAATATTGACCAAAGTCAACTTTATTCAATTATTCAATTCAAAAATCCTATTTTTATCAAATTTTCAATATAAAGACTTCCCGGCTACACGCCCGGGTTGCGCACGCATATCGAGGTGAGATAAACTGAGGCTTTCGGAGCCTCAAAACACAGATATAGCTAAAATTACTTAGGATGACCGTTTAGGTCATCACAACGATATGGGTGTTCGTGTATACATGGAGACGAAAAAGAAAAACAAAAGCTTAGGAGCATATCCGCTATGTATAAATGTACGCGATTTCAATTTGGAATTGAGTATCACCAATGCGAATATAGTTGCAGGTTTGTTCTGATATATTACTATCAAATTTTGGTTGTATATTATTGGCCTACAATTTATCTACAATATTACTACAAAAAAACTACATGTCAAAGTCTATATATATATTAGTATTGAATTTTATTCCATCTATAATATTTCTACAATAAAACTACATATCATTTGTAGTTCAATATGAAATACTGAATTTCAATATTTCAACAAATCAGCTACAAAATATCTACAAATAAATAGTTTATAACAGTATTTAGCTTTATTTTCTTGCAGGTTCATCCGGAACACTGAAATTAATTGATATGCCAACATCTACGGAGATAGAGGAATATGAAAGTATAATAATAACTGAAAGTACACCAAGTTTTATTGAAGTAGGCCAAGTATACCAAGACAAGCAAACAATTGCAAGTGCAATGAAGCACTATTCTGTCATGAACAAGTTCCAATTTAAGGTGAAAAGATCTAGTGCCAGAAGGTAGGAACAAATGAATGATCAAAAAATATTTTTTGTTTATTTTGTAGTTTGTTTGTAAATTTTTACTTCTTCAGTTTATTTTGTAGATAGTTTGTAGTTTTTTTGAGTATAAATTATTGAATATGATCTTTTATGCTACAATTTCTTCAATTTTTTTTATAATCTTCATTTTCTATACCAGTGTTTAAATTATTTTTATTTTGTAGCTACTAGACGTGTTGGTGAAAATTGTACATGGCACTTCAAGGCACCTAGCATAAATGATTCTGTAATGTTCAAGGTTAGAAAATTCAACAACTTGTACACATGCTCTTTGATGGACAATACATTCATACAACGCAAGCCTACTGCCATGGTAGTTGGTATCATGGTTATTCCAAAATATGTTGATCCTAAGATAATTTACACACCAAAAAACATACAAACTAATATGTTGTCTGAACACGGCGTGAACCTAACATAATGTAGGTACCATATTACCATTGTCATATGCAGTTGTTGATTCAGAAAATGACGCATCATGGAAGTAATTTTTTGAGCAATTCAAACATGCATATGGTGAAAAACCAAATATGTGTGTTGTTTCGGATCGAAATGAAAGTATCTTGAAGGCAACATCTATTATTTATCCCGGCATGCCACATTATTCTTTCATGTGGCATATTTGAACAAATATAAGGACAAAATTCAAGGACGGTCATCTAAAGTTAAGTGAATTGTACTTTGCCACGACACGATCATACACGCTTGATGACTTTAATGAAAGGATGTCAAAGATATAAGAGATTGACCTGCGTGTTAAAGCGTACTTATAATATGTAGGCTATCATAGATGGTCTCGAGTACATGCTACGGTGCAGAACTTGGACTATGACATCAAACATTGCAGAGTCGTTAAATACGGTAACAAAAGATGCAAGAGAGCTGCTGATAGTAGAACTATTAGAGTATATGAGGACTCTTCTTGAACGTTGGACTAATGAAAAGTTATTTAAAGCAAAGGGTACCTTCACTTACCTTGGGAATAAATTCAACAAAGAGTTGGAGGACAACAGAACATTGTCGCAGAAGCTTAGAGTAAGTTCTGACCATTTATTGCATCAAAATAAATTATTAAAATACAATGTTGATAATTTGTAGATATTTTGTATTCTGATTGGAGGCATTTTTGTTTTTTGTTTGTAATGTAATTGTAGGTGAGGGCTTCAACAGATCATATCCATACAGTGATAAGATGGTGTGAAGCGCTATATTGTTTGTCTTGAAAACAAGAGATGTAGTTGTGGGCAATTCCAACTTGATGAACTTCCTTGTGCGCATGCTTTGGCTGCTTTAAGGCACATGAAGGAGTCTTATGAAAACTATTGTTCTCATTATTATACAAGGGAGAGCCTCTTGTGTACTTATGAAATATCAGTAAATCCCCTTCCTGATGAAAGCAAATAGAATGTGCTACAACATATAACTGAAGAAGTTGCAAATCCACCTTCAAGTGGGAAAAGACAACCAGGAAGACCTCAAAAACAAAGACACAAAACATATGATGAAGTACATTCAAAGAAGTACAAGGTTTCATGTGGCAACTGCGGAGTAGAAGGGTACAACAAAAGATCTTGCACGACTGCTCCCAAAAAGAAATAAAATTTTATGTAGTAAACAGACCTTTTCATAAAAATTGTAGTTAGTTTGAATTAATTTTGTTTAATTAGTATTCTGTCTTGAGTTAATACTTTCATAGCTTGATTGATTTATTAATGATTTCTTTATATATAATACACAATCTTTTTACTATCTCTAGCACCATTTGCATAGTTGTTAATGATCTTTACAATTTATCTACAAAAAAACTACAAACTAACTACGTAATCTGGAGTTGACATAATAACTACATAATAATTCAGTTGAACAGGAGTTATATGCTAAAATAATTAGATCAAGTACTGTTTACTTTCAACAAGTGAATATAAAATCAACAGAATGTTTCCCTTAGAACTAGTATATTGGATAAAATAAAAAAACAAAGGGTAAAATAATTGTAGCACAAATATGCTACAATTAAACTTCAACAATCTTGTTGAACAGGAGTTATATGCTAAAATAATTATATCAAGTACTGTTTACTTCAACAAGTGAATATAAAATCAACAGAATGTTTCCCTTAGAACTAGTATATTGGATAAAATAAAAAAACAAAGGGTAAAATAATTGTAGCACAAATATGCTACAATTAAACTTCAACAATCTTGTTGAACAGGAGTTATATGCTAAAATAATTATATCAAGTACTGTTTACTTCAACAAGTGAATATAAAATCAACAGAATGTTTCCCTTAGAACTAGTATATTGGATAAAATAAAAAAACAAAGGGTAAAATAATTGTAGCACAAATATGCTACAATTAAACTTCAACAATCTTGTTCATAAACTTGTATACTATTTTTCTACAAAACTAGTTGCAACTAAACGATCTAACTACATGTTTCATACAAACTATTGCAACTAATTATTTTTCCTCCGGACTTGTATTTTCTCGTTCACAATTGGTGCACCTTTTTTCCTTGCTAATCCGTTATTCACATCACTTTCACTAATTGCACCATTCTCTTGCTTCTTCAGCGTAGTCCCACAGTAGCGCTCCATAGCGTTTACGATGTTGATCAATATCAAAAAGTTCATCTGCAGGGACTGCTAGGTCTCCAATGCTGACATACTCTATAAATGCAGCAACATATACACCACAGTCGCTGCAAAAAAAAAGTGTCAATATTTAGCAAACAATGAACAAAAAAAATATTAAATAGATAGATAGAAAGAAGATTTTTGTTACAGTGATCCTTTTTCTTGTTGTGGTATCTCTCTGACTATCCACTGAATATCAAGAGGGTCGGTAATAGCTCTTTCAATGTATGACTTTGTGTTCTTGAAGTTGATGTCTGAACGCTTGCCATAAAAACCGGTGCATGACAAGTAAAGGGGGATAATAACAAAAACTTGATGACAACAGATTCAACTATAGGGTGATTATGAGAGATCATAGAATCATACACATAAAGTACCCTATCAGCAATGTCAAAAACAACCAACAATCAGTGGAATTTTTCTACAATGTTGACGGGCATGATCACATAATCAACTTGATCTCATGCAATATTTGCGAGTAATCTGTACCCTAATATGTATTCTGCTACGACGTCTTGGGGCTTGACAACAACAAACTTCTTTTCTTGAGGAGAATTGTGGAACTTATTATGAATTTGTTCAATCATAGTCTTGAACATACAATCAGTGGTAGTAAACCTTATCTTGTTGTGGGGGTCATACTTTCCTCTTTTCCTCAAGTAATACATTGTAACATCAATGTGCTGCAACAAAAACAGATTGCATTTTTTTTATTCATTATTACAAACTATCTACAAAAAATCTACAAAATAACTACAATTATATTTGTTTTAAATCAGTATTATAAATTACTTACAGAAAATTTACAGAAAAACTACAAAAGAAGTTTTTAATCATGATTACAAATTATCTACAATATATATACAATTCTGTGTGTTATTATACATTCATTAAAATTATTTACAAAACATCTACAATCTACCTACAGTTCAGATTGCTATTAAGCATTTATACAGAATATCTCCAATATATCTACATAATAACTACATATACTGGAGATGGTACTATAATAGTGTTATAGATACAAAAAAAAAATCAACAAAATAACTATATATTTTGAGTATGAGTTTACCGAGTCGTTAAGGACTTGTCCTGCGTGTGCCAAAATATAGAACCACTCCTTCTTATCAACCTTTTCCACTCCAAGATCAAATCATGGCTTAATTTGGTTATCCTTTATAAAATACGTAGCCTTCCTCCTATTTAAACAAATAGAAATTAAAATAAATTTATTGAATGAAGTGGATATGTAAAAGATGAATACTGAAATCAAAGGGTCAAATTGTGTAAACTAACCTCTTTGAAGTTGTGTCGGTACTTAGTATAACCATTTGTTGAATTGTTCCAATAACTCAGGATCAACATCTTGACCAATAACACTAGTAAATGGGTGCTTCGGGTGAAAAATTTGAGGTCCAGCCGAAGTGCTGCCACCAGAACTGTATAAAGGGAGAAATGGTGATCGGACATGCTTTCCAGGCTGCCTTGTTCTACCTTGATGCACAGGTTGTTTCATCTTGGTTAGGCTCGCCGAACTTAACCAACTGGGAGAAGTTATCTGGCAGCTCAAAATCATCAAGTGTAACCTCCTTTTTCTCACCTATGGAGTCTTCCGAATCACCTACATTTACATACTCGGCTTCTTCACCTACATTAACATCTTTCTCATTCTTCTGTTCTCTTTGAATTGTTACTGTGACTCCGTGAATTGGAGATTGTGCATGCATATCTTCCCTCACTGCTAATTTTTGTATATATAGCTTAGTAGAATGGTAAAAAAATTGAAACAGAAAGCAAAAATCTCTGAATACAATTACATACCAGCATTTTCTTCATCAATTGCACCTTCAAAATGAGAATATAAATCAATATGTGCTGGAAGATTCTCATTAATTTCCATGTCATTTACATGCCCTGTTTTTTCATTAAAGAATTTGAATTATAATGGATAGCAGTGGCTTGACAGTTTTAGGAGATATGTAGGTATATTATAGATATATATATAAATCTGTAGAACTGTGTAAATATACTGTAATTAATTATATATATATATATATATATATATATATATATATATATATATATATATATATATATATATATATATTGTAGATATATTGTAGATGTTTTGAAGATATCTTGTAGATATGTTGCAGATAACTCGTAGATAAAGTGTAGGTATTTTGTATATACATGTTTTGTTGTTGTTGGCATGCACTGGTTCTCCACTAGTGCATTGAAATTATTGATTGATCTTTTCTTGTGGTTGGTCAGCATTTTTTGTAGAACTTCCAGCCAACTGAAAATTTTATATTAGTTAGGATATATATTTTATGAATAACAATATAACTTAGAGGTGACAGAAATAATTTTGTTAAATTAATAAATTTCAAATATTACCTTGGCATCAATGTTATCATTTCGACTATTTATCACCTGCAAAACAGCCTTGACCGACTCATTTAGTAGAACTCGAAGACTACCTAGTTCTTCAGGTGCTTCAGTTATGTTGGTGAACTGAATGAAAAAAAAAACAAATTAGCTTGATTAGGTTAAAATATGTATACAAATTATAGATAATTTGTATTAAATTGTATATTCATAAATAAAAACCATTTACCTTAATCCATTCATGTTTGATCATTCTATATTCAATTGAAACTAATCATATCTTGTCCTTACTAGCTGACCGGTTAAGTATGCGTGGAATTGAATTGGCAACTCTTATAGCTATATCAATGTTGATGGTAGAGCAACACTCATACAACCATACTTGCATGGCTAGTAGGAATCCTCGAATGAGATAAGAATGAACAAAAGGATTGAGCCTGTGCCGAACTGATTCAATCAATTGTCTGTAAGACTCAATACCCCATGTGTATGTCGCATACTGTCCTATTCCACCAAATAAAACCTAAAATGGTCTACCAACCCAACATTGTCTTTGTCTGGAGACAATAACTCTTTAATTTGGCTAGGAACACTATGTCACGACCCCAAATCGTAACATGTCGTGATGGAGCCTATCGTGGAACTAGGTTAGCCAACCATCATATAACTACCCATTTGTTCGATTATAATAATTCACAACTCAATAATGAACAACAACATATCATAAAATAAATTATTTAAGTCTTAGCGCCCCAATAATAGTCTAAACAACTCAAAGCAAAACCTGCCAAGCCTGGAGTCAACATGGTCACGAGCATCTACGAAATAAAACTAACTCTACTAATTGTTTTAAATAAGTCTAGGAATGAAATGCTAAAACTAAATAGGGAAGGGAAATGAAAAAGTTGTGGACGCTGGACAGCTACCTCGAAATCCCGTGAGTTGTTGATAACGAACTCGGACGACTACTGCTCTGAATCAATACCTGAATTTGCACACAGAGGTGCATGGAGTAATGATGAGTACGCCAACTCAGTAGTAATGAAAATAAATCACAGTCTGTGAAATATAAATTACACAGCGCAGATACACCAATTCACAAAACCAGTAAAACACTAAGTCACCATAAAGTACTCATCAAATACATAAGTTCGAAAACCAGTTTCCAGAAATCCTTTGAAAACAAGTATAATATCAATATATCTTAGTGAAATCCTCAGTAAAAATCAGTTTGAAAAATGAAGTGAATTGTAATCGAAAACTCAGTAAAATTTTCATAAACCTGCCCCTCGGGCTAAAATTATTTCTCGTAACAATTGCCCATCAGGCATCCTCACCATCACTCAATAACAGCCCATCAGGCATCCTCACAGTCACTCAGTATCAGCCCATCAGGCATACTCACAGTCACTCAGTATCAACCATCAGGCATCCTCACAATCACTTAGTATAAGCCCCGCGGGCATCGCTCATTAGGTAACTGCGGTCACTGGGGATGTGTACAGACTCCGGAGGGGCTCCTACAACCCAAGTGCTATTGCAAGCTACAACATGGCATAAATCACACACAATATAGGCCCGCCGCCTCACTCATATCATATCATCCTCACAACATTGGAGGGCAGCCTCACTCCGTCAGACACTCTCAACATGCCCTTCAGGCCATAAATATACCGAGTTCTCGACCCAAAACAATATTTCATTTTCAATAAATAGTATAAAAATAAAAAACTCTGAGTGTCAAAACAATTTATCAAGAAAAGACTGAGTGAAAATCATAACGTATCAGTGAGAAAAATAGTAAAAACAACCCCCCAAGGGGTAAACAAATCGTCACTATGCCCCAAACATGGCTTACAACCCAAATCATATCAAAATATATCAATACTATTAAGCATAGACTTATAAATCGGTTTCACAACTCAATAATAGCCTAAATATGGAACATATTTTAAAAGTTCCAATCTTTGCATTCCAAAAACCTGTGAAAGGGTGCAGAGTCCGGGGTTTCATACCCTCAGGACAGGATTTAAAGACATTACTTACCTCAAACTAGCTCGCAACTACTCTGCAATACGCTTGCCTCTCGTATCAACCTACGAGCGCTCCAAATCTACCAAGTTTAGATTTTTATCATCAAATTATGCTTAAGGAATGAATTCCAATTGAAAAACACCAATTTTGGCTCAAAACTCAAAATTAGTCAAAATTCGACTCCCGGGCCCGCGCCTCGGAACTCAAAATTTTTTATACAAAAATGTTCTTCATCATCTCAAGAGTTCGTACATATAAAGAACGCTAAAATCGGAGTTCGTTTGAACCATCAAATCGACCCCTAAAGGTCTCATAATCTCAAGCCCTAAACCCATATTTTTCTACTGATTTTCATGAATTAAACACTGAGATTATGTTCCTTAATCACCCATAATCAAGTTTTAAGGTCCAAAATACTTACCTCTATGATGAACACTGATTTTTCCTCTTCAAAATCGTCTCAAAAGCTTCTTCCCGTTCAAAAATGGTGTAAAAAGGGTTAATGGTCGCGGAGGGTTTATTTTTATACTGCCCAAATTTTTACCCTACGCGATCGCGGTCACCAGCCCGCGATCGCACTGACCATCCCCCTCTTGAGCCTCGCGATCGCAGCACTGAGCACGCGGTCGCACAGTGCACTGCTACCCCTCTCTCTCTCACGCGCCCAGGTCCTTGTGCGGTCGCACCTAGGCACACACGATTGCACTGGAGCCCTCTCTCCTTCTCCGCGATCGCAGGCCAGTGTTCGGGATCGCACAACACAAAATGTGCTTCCCCCAAATTAACTCTCCGCGATCACATTATTTCCCACGTGATCGCAGTGAAGGAATTGTTGTTGTGCAAAAATCAGAAAATCAGTAATTTATTCAAGTCCAAATGAGTCCGTTAATCACCCGAAATCAATCCCGAGCCCCTCGGGACCCCAATCAAATTTAGCAACACATCCCATATGATCACTCAAACTTATTTACACTCTCAAAACACTAAATATAACCTCAAAACACCAAAATCACGTCGGATTCAAGCCTAAGAACTTTCAAATTTCTAAAATCAACAACGATGCTGAAACTATCCAAAACAATTCCGATTGACCTGAAATTTTGCAAACATATCCAAAATGACATTACAAACTTGTTCCAATTGTCGGAATTCCATTTCGACCCCGATAGCCTATTTTTCACTGTCGATCGGAAATCACCAAAAACTAACTTTCGCCAATTCAAGCTTAATTCTACACCGGACATCACAAAATTATTATGAACATACTCCTAAGTCCCAAATCACCTAACGAAGCTATCCGAGCCATAAAATCCGCATTCCGAGGTCGTTTACCAATAAGTCCACTCTCAGTTGACTTTTCCAACTTTAAGGCTATTTTTAAAGACTAAGTGGCTAAACTCTCACTACAACCATTTCTATTTCAAGCCTACCAACTCTAACACATCAATAACTGTATAACCAACCTATAACAAGTCAATAACATTAATTATAATGCAGGTTCTACGTAACGACAGACCGGGTCGTTACACACTAGGGTCAGATAATGTCTGAAACCTAAGGACCCCATAATCAACATTATGAGGTGCAAAAAAATGTCCATTCTGCACAAAAATAAATAATCTCTTATTAAAACAGTGCTTCAATCTAAAAAACAACATATCTACATTTGTAATACAAAATATCTTCAACTACATAATATCTTCAACTACATAATACATTTAAAAAACAAAAACAAAATAACTATAATTTTTGTGCAATATATCTACAAGTTTAAACAGATTCATAAAACTACAACAAATCTTCACAATGTAGACAAATAATCTACAAATCAGAAAAAACATAGATTATGGAGACTTTTAAGAATAAAACAAACAAAATAACTATTGTAGAAATTACTAAATTCTTACCTTCACCAATGAATGTTGTTGAACATTTTTAGGAGATTTTACATTAGGAGCCTTTTTTGGAGCTTTCTTCTTTTTTGGAGCTTTTATAGTGGGAGAAACTTTAGCTTTCTTTGCATGTTTAATGATAGGTAAATCTTCTACAAAATCATCATCAAAATCTATTTCTTTTCATTTCCTTTTCGCTGGTTTGATTTTCCTCGAAGATTCACCAGCATCAAAATCATGTTTTTGTTTAGTTCTAGTTTCTGCCTAGCTTGACGAGGGGAAAGAGTATGCTTCTTCTCTTCATTTGCATGAGCATATTTTTCATGCTTTTTCGGTGAATGTGGTGATAAAACACCCAAATCGAATGAAGGAATATCTGCTTCTTTAGCTTATTTAGGGCTATTCTTTGAAGTCTGTTATTCTTCATTGAAAATGTAGGTATGAAGTTGGTCGTTAATGGGTGTATGAACTTTGAAGAATAATCGAAATTTTGACTGATTGTAGAATGAAGAACTTGAGAATAGGCGTTAATGAAGGGGTTACAAATTTTCGCTGGTTTTAGCATAGGAAATAGTGGGTGATTGAAGAGGAAATCGTGGGGTGTGATTTAATATGTGGGTGAGGGGTGGGATTTGGAGAGAGAAACGTGGGGGAAAGGGAATATATGGCTTTAAATTAGGAGACTAATTAATACCCTTAAACCCCTTAAAATGTATATTATATGGTAATTAGGTATATAGAAGGCAATTATATTAAAAGTAAAGCATGAAGGGTAATATAGTTCACTATATGGCATAGGAATGTAAAAATCTCAATTTAAAAATAGTAATTGAAAAATAGCTGCAGTTTTAAAGGTAAATTAAATTTAGCCACCTTTTATTAAAGATGAATTTGGACAAAACACTGTTTAAAATCCGAAAATAATCCATCAACATATTGAAATTTGAATTTTTTACATGTGGACTTACATCATAATATACTAAAACTCAAGTATATTATGATGGAGTTCCAGTATAAATATATTGAAACTCCATCATAATATACTGGTGTAGCATAATATGTTGAAAGTTCATACATAGGTGCACCAATCTCCGGTCGTGCTGCAGCAAAATAATGGCTTTTTTTCATTGGCTTTGCAAATGCAGGTTATTTTTTAATTACCAGTCCGAAACTGGCTAGCTCGTGCAATTTGGAAAACAACTTACGGAGCGCTCATTTCTGCACATTAGCACAGGACATAAAGGGTGTTTGGCTAAGCTTATATGCTGGTCAAACTAGCTTATAAGCACTTTTCGGCTTATCTACGCGTTTGATAAAGTTAAAAGTGCTTATAATCCAAAATAAGCCAAAAGTCATAAGCTGGTCACCCCAGCTTATGAATTTTTAGCTTATAAGCACTTTAAGTTTCACCAAAAATTTTACTATGTTATCCTTAAAATATTATTGTTTTAGAACAAAACTCTTACATCGATATTCACTACCTCAAGTATTATTTCAACCTAGCACACCCCCTCCCCCTCCCCTGCCTCTTCAAGTCTGCAATTTTCATTGACTATTTAAGATAAACAAATTTTCTATTCCTTTGCATATTTATATCTAAGTGATTGTGTATTAATTTTTCAACTATATGTAATAAATGAGGATATATCAAATTTTTAGTATATCAATATTTTTTTCTCTTTAAATATTTTGTCCTCTTTATGTTTATTTTTTTACTGAGAAACTTTTATAATTTTATTAATTATTATAACTTATGATTATATGCTTATCATAAAATAAATTATATTTATCATAAAAGTTAGCTTATCTAAGTAACAGTTGTATTTAAAATAAAATGACAAATATAATATTTTGTATTAGGATCGATTTGGAATCTAAAATTTTGAAGAAATTACGCTCTTATAAGTGTAAACAGTTTTAAGGCTATTTAAGTCACTTTAATAGAAAAAGAGGTTATCAACACTTTTTTTATAAAATACTGCAACAAATTATTATCCATTTCAACATTTGTATCCAAACATGTAACTGCTTATTTAATAAATCAGTTTCAGCACGAAAAAGTGCTTTTCAGCGACTAATGCTAACCAGCGATGTGGAATCTAAAATTTTGAAGAAATTACGCCCTTATAAGTGTAAACAGTTCTAAGGTTATTTTAGTCGTTTTAATAGAAAAAGAGCTTATCAACATTTTTTTATCAAATTCTGCAACAACTTATTATCAATTTCAGCACTTGTATCCAACATGTAACTGCTTATTTAATAAATCAGTTTCAGCAATAAAAAGTACTTTTCAGCGCCAAATGCTTATCAGCGATTTGAAATCTAGAATTTTGGAGAAATTACGCCCTTATGAGTGTAAACAGTTCTAAGGTTATTTAAGTCGTTTTAACAGAAAAAGAGATTCTCGGCACCTTTTTATCAAATACTGCAACAACTTATATTAATTTCAGTAATTGTACCCAAACATGTAACTACTCATTTAATAAATCAGTTTCAACACAAAAAAGGCTTTTCAGCGCCTAATTCTTGTAAAAATTGCAGGGGGCGCCCTATTTGGTCTCCCCCATTTAACCTATACCAATATTTTTAAAATTATTTAACCTATACCCTAATTTTTATAATTTCAGGCGCCTCCTTCTTCCTGCTATCTGTGCAAAACTTCAGCTTATTTAGTGCTGAAGTTTTTACTAATGAACTAAATAACATCTATCACCTTCTGCTGAATTTTTGAAAAAGTTTTATAACAAAACTAAACTTCAGCTTATTTAGTGTTGAAATTTTTACAAATGAACTAAATAACTTTAGCATCTTCTGTTGAAGTTTTTGAAATTTTTTTATGACAAAACTAATGAATCCAGGACAAAACTTGAGCTTATTTAATGATAAATTATTTACAAATGAACTAAATAACTTCAACATTTTCTGCTGAAATTTTCGAAAAAGCTTTACGACAAAATCATTGAATCCAGGACAAAACTTCAGCTAAAACATGCTTAAGTACAACAAATAGAAAACAAAACTTCAACCAGTAGAATGCTTAAATTCAGCAATTACAAACAATTCCTGGCCGGTCTCCTAGAATGCTAAAGTTTGTGTGATTGCCTTTGCTACTTTAGGCCCGAAGTTTGTGTGATTGCTTTTGCTACTTTAGGCCCATATACCCAAAGTTTATGCAAAAAATGGATACGCCTGCAATTTTTTTTGCAAAACGAATATAAGCTAAAACATGACCCAAAAAAAGGGTATAGATACAAATTCCCCCACTATTTCAAACGAGTTAATCCAAACAGGCTCATAATATCTTGTGCAAATTGAATAAACAAATAGAAGAACAATGCCTACTTGGTTGTCGTTTACTTCGGAACAGAGCTTCTCCCGGTGCAAAGATTGGTCTTTCTTTTTCTTTAAAAATCCACAAGGTAAAGGGATGATTAGGTAAGTGTTACTATTAATGTTAGAAAGATAAATTGCAACGTAAAAAGGCACACAAGAAAGTAACAGGAATTTTGACTAAAACTTCATGAAAGTTGAAACTGCAAGTTTGCACCAATTTAGAGTAGAAGCCGGTCAGCGCCATTCCACTGTGATTACCTCTGCGAAATTCACAATCTGTGTTGAAATAAATACATTGATTCCACCAAATGAGAGCAGAAACCAACTGGCATCATCCCTCCTATAGGGGTACAATGCGGATTTCCAAAAGAACAAATAACCGAAAGATACCTAAGGAGATTCTTTAATTTTTCGGATAGAGTGTATAAACCTGCGAATTGATTACTCAAAATCCGGAAAACTATCTACCGAAAAATAGAAAACCCTTGATCCAGGCAAATTTAACGATGATGGTAAAGCTCAAATTTTTTGAAGCTTTAGCGCACTTTTTGGGCAAGGCCGTCATCCCAACAGAGGCGAAGGATTGACAACAATATGCCTCAACGGGTTTGCAACATCACTGCCACCAGCGTGCTTGACAAACTCAGCTGGGGAGAGGAAATTACCATGACAAACACACACTATTCGCACTTCTTCTCCCTTTTTATATCTGTATAAGAATCCTTCAATCTTCTTGCCGTTTGGCCCGTCGCCTTTTGTGGAGACACAAGGCATATTGACCATGAAGTTTTTGAACATTTCTTTTGCTTCCTTGCTAGCATTTCCATTACATATGCTAGGTGCTTTTTCGCTTGTAGTTTCGGGTTGTGCAGCTACCGGTTTCTGTTCAAGCTCTTGCTCTGAAGGCTTGATACTAGTAGGAGTATTTGTCCCAGTACAGTCACTTGGCCCTGCAATAGTTAGATGCAAACATGGTCAGTTTCTTGTCTTCTAGTCTAGAATTTAATAGCAAGAGATAAGACAATACCAAAGATAAGCAATCAACTAACTGCAAGGACATATGACATGACATGGATAGCAAAATTTAGTTCAAGTATGTGAACTGCGGAAAAAATTAGTCACAGAGACGCTAGCTGTCCAAACAAGTATGTTCGCACTGCAAATGTTAAACAGTTTTATGTTAGAACTATAAGAGGAAATAAAACTGCTAAAACCTAGAAATGAGGCTCCTTCCAAAGGAGACAACGACTAGTTACAACATTCAGCATTATTCTTTGGCCATTCCCATAAAAAGTACACTTGATTTCTACTACTAAGACAAGCAGTATAGCAAAGTATCAACAGTAAGTGGCATGTATCAACACAGTCTGACCTAATCAACATGTTGGATCAGTTCAAGGAATATTAGATATTAGAAAGCGAAAAGCACTCGGAGATTCTCAACAAACACCACCAACAACGACCGACGGTGAATTCAGTAAAGCTCCGAAGTGACTCCTGGTACAGAAAGTTGACCTAATCCCTTGACAATTAACCAAGTCTGATACCATTGAGATGCTATCATTCCACACGCATACCAAAAATTCCCACTTCCCATATTCATTCTTAGCAAATTGCCCAGAGCAGAGACCAGATTCTAAAGAAAAAGATGCTTCTTCCGGATCTATATTTACAGGATTTCTGAGGGAGAATAATAAAGAATCATTTTGTCTCGGTTTACTTCTTCTCACAACCTTCCAGATTTGGCTATATAGAGAAAAAAATTACCACCTCACTTTGGAAGAAGAGCGAATGTGAATATCTCAAATTGTCCACCAGTTTCTGGATCCTTTTGGTTCCCTAAAGGAGGTGGCAAAAACCAGATGCAAGATAAAATGGTACAATAAAACACCAAAGTTTTAGTTATTTTGCATATCTCGGAGCTAATGAGGAGCAACCGCTCTACTGAGGAACATCTCTTGTAGAAAGATTGAGTAACAAACCAGCCTGTAATGACGCTCTTTTTAGTGATCAGATCGAAAAGTTGTCAAAGCGAATTTTGAAATGCTGCATCAGAACGCCTAATTGCTTCACCGGATCCAAGACTGTAAACATCATACTTGTATATTTATCGTAGTATAACGTTGCAGTTCTTAGCCGGGGTCTATCAGAAACGGTTTCTCTACCCTCAAGGTAACGGTAAGGTCATGCTACCCTTCCCAGACCCCGCTTGTTGGATTATTCTGGATTTGTTGTTGTTGTTGTAATGTTGCAGTTCTTAGATAGCTTCAACTAGCCACGTTCTACTGGTCCAAAACAATGATCCTCGTTTAGTTCTAGCCTAAGCTCAGAATGCAAAGCTTCTTCTCAAAAGATTCCACTGGTCAAACCAGCATAACCAAATATCTAATGGCATATTCAGGGCAATAGACATAAAAGAAACGGCACAAAAATCCTTAACAGTGAATTCTATTTCCATATTATCACAACATACAGTATATAATTTAGAAAAAATGAATTCAAGAATTCAAAAAGGAAAGAGGAAAATTCTGATACCTTGAATGGGTTGACTCCCAAAATCAGAAATTCCTGAAGAACCACTGCCCTGCGAACCCATTGACCCATGTGACAACGGCAACGAATTCCCATTATTACCGTTAATAATATTTCCAACTGAACCCTGGCCATTACTATAACCATTCCCATTTTCTTCATGATTCTCCTCCAAATCAACCTTATCTTTCACCACTCTAACATTCTGTAATTTCTCCCATCTTTTCCTCTTTGCCTCCAAACGCCTCAACGATTGCATCTCCTTCCGTTTTCTGCACTCCTCCTCTGCTTCAACGGGTAACGAACACGTCCTTGCTAGAGTTGCGTACGAGCCAAAAGGAAATGCACGGCTATTATTACTGTCTTCACCGTTTGTGAACACAACGTTATTGATTGAAGAAGAACGTTTGAGTCTTTTAGCTCTTTCTGGGTCCACACCAAATCGGCCGTTTAATGAAAGCCCCAAGCTCAGCTCTATATTATCTTCCTCCTCCTCATTTTCATTGGGAATTTCATGGTATTTCCCTTGAATATTATTTCCGTTCATGAATTTATGCAACAGATCTCTTGAAAAACCATTCGTCTGCATTAAAAGACTCCTCTTTTCTCTACTTTCTACAGCTTCAGCCATTTAACAAACAAAAAAACAAACCAAAAACTGCCAAATCTCCAAGACCCCAGATGGGAAAATACGATGAAGACTGAAGGAAGACTTAAAATTCTGAAATTTTGAACAAATTTTATATTAACGAAAAAACAGAAACTTTTGCAGACCTTAGAGAATGTAGTTGTCGGAGTTCCCAAATTTAAGGGGAAAAAGTTTCGCCGGCAACAGAGTTAAAACTTCAGCCATATATGGGACCAGAACAGAGGAAATAGAAAAACAGAGGAAAGAGAACAACTTGAGAAACCACGACTAGTTGATATTAATCGGCTATTTTAGTCTAATTAAAAGACGAAAATACCCTCAACAATGAAACGTAAACGCACCAGAAATCGACACGTGGTAGGCATGAAGAGTCCTCTTTACCCACGTGGTTTAGACAACCTGGTTTAAAGGGACGACACCGAACATGCGTAGTCACCATCCCTTAAGGTGTCTCTTCATTAACTGCAAACAGAAATAAGGCCTAAAAGGTAACCGATGAAACGGACACGTGGCTGTTACTGATCTGTTAGGATATGGATATTAGGTGCCACGTGTCGAGAAAATCTCGGAGTCGTAAACGCCGCGACGGTCTCCATCTAGAGCGTTTTCCTTTTCCTTTGTGGTCACTCACAGTCCTTTACCAGGAAGGTTTTTTTAACGTAAAATACTTAGCTTTAATTGACACGTGGCGAATGGATTGACCTATTGGGAATACTTTTTAGCGACTGCTTCCTCTTCCAACTATTATATCGGGAATAGCTATTGACGTGTATCACTGTCATACATGGCTGAAGTTATTGACACGTATCAATTTTGGCAATCTTGTATTTTCTGCCCCTACTGAAGCTTTAGCTAATAACGGCAAGTTTTCGTCTCTTCTTTCATTTTTCCTTCTTCTGGCATTTATATCGTAAGGTGAAAAATCCAGCTGGAGTCGCTGGATGAAAAAATACAGTCCTATATTTTTCCTTTTTATTCGTTTCCGAAACCTTTTCTATTACTAATACTCTCTCCGATTCACTTATCAGTTTGCTTTTAGCACGTCCATTAAGAAAATATTAAATTTTATATAAAAATATTTATTATGATTAAATTATCCCTAATTAAATATTTAATATGAGGAATAAAAAAACCTTTTAGGATATGTACATAGAGATTATTTTGAATTTTTTCTTGATTACATAAATCGAACACTTATTTTGAACAAAAAAAAAAACTAATCACTTATTATGAATTGGAAGGAGTACTATAAAAATAAAATTTAATTATTATTTGCAAATATTTATACAAGCTGTTACTAGAGTTCGAGGCGTAGCTAGAGTCAACTAAAGGAATTCAAATCGAACTCCATTTGTAAACAGTTATATCGTGTAAATATAACTGTTGGACGATTGCCATTGGCCATTTCTTTTTTAGAAAATAATTAAAAACAATATGCGACTCTTCATTCAGACTCGTTAAACACTTTCCACGAACATTTGGTTAGTCAAAAGTTTATCTTTTGCTAATTTATTTCCATATCGTCTTTGGAATCAGGGGCGGATGCACCTTAGTATAAGCGGTGTCATCCCACATCATTTTATTAGAAAAATTTACTTATATATCTAATTTATTAATATGTACAAAATATATCTTATTAAACAAAACAAAAAGGAAATAACTTTACATATACTTCTCGATATCTCTATTGGTCAAGTGTTTTTTTTTATGAGAGGTCCTGGGTTCGAACCTGACCACCTTTATGTTGAGTAGCATTTTCCAAAAACTTATTTTTCCTCCAAGTATGTTTCATGGTAAGTTTTCTTATTATTTTTTTCTTTCTATCTTTTTCTTAAGGGAAAGATGTAGTTGGTCCGTACCCAAATTGTAAAATCAAATAATAAAAGTGTTTTTAAGTGATTACTTAGTGTTTATATATAGAAAATGTAGTATTTACTATTATGTCTAGCAAGAATATTCTGAATGCATTTCAAAAAATAAAAACTTGTCGGGAAGAGTTATAGTATTATACTTGAATTTATTTTTTTCGATAAAATTCAAATTTGTATTATTTTTATGTGTATCGTGACAATAATTTACCTATTTATTCACTTCCTTAAATATAATACCGCTTACAAAAAATTATACATCCACCCTATTTGGAATATTACAATAGTTGGAAGAAAGACAACGTTGTCGAAAGTTATGTGAATGTTTGATGCGCAAAAACTAGTGGTTGAGAATTGAAAATAAAGTAGTGTAAGAAATGATGCGTTTACATATATATATATATATATGTTGTAGTACAAGAAAAGAAAAGATAGTCATTAGTGTCGAGGGTTCTCGTGATTTTCGTACATATTTGGTTTTCCTATTTATCGAAAAAAAATGATAATATATTTACAATAATGGTTTTTCGTACATGTTTGACTAGTACTATTTTTTTTAGAAAAAAGTTTGAACTTTTAAAAATTGAGAATTCTTACTTTTCGAATTCACAATGTAGTCATATGAGATTTGAGAGACATATTTAGGGGGAGAATTTTACAAAACAAGTGTTAGTTCGTGAGTTGTTCTCTCGATATTTTGTACTCTCTTATATACAGTGGATTACTCATCTTCGCCGTAAGATATTAGTCAATTGACCGAATCACGTTAAATGTTTATTTCTCTTTTGATAGATTTCTTTTTTACCCTCTTATTTATCGTGTAAAAATTTACTTTACTTACTTTCGAATCATACCTGATTATTTCGATCCTAACAATTATTTTGATCCTAACAATATGCGGATGTGAGAGAGGGGTAGAGGGACAAAGGATTTGGATACAATGAATAGAAACCACATAAACAAAAGTTGTTTTAGTGGCTCCGTCACATGAGCCAAGTGGGTCGATTAGACTATTTATTTTTCACCAGCAACTCAGATCCATCACCACCAGCTTGACAGACAACGTTGTTTTCATTCAAATTTGGGTTTTCTTTCTTTCACTTAGTAAATGTTTGATTTCTTTGCAACTTGCTCTTGGTCGGTATTACTTTAAAGCAACTTGCTACCAATTATGTCAATTCCCAAAAGACGGATAAACAATATGTATTTTCTAAGCATTTTGCTAAATTTATATTAGTGTACGTACATATCTTGTGTGTCCTCAATAATGCTTGTCCTAGTTTTGTTGGTGTGACCTTTATAGTATATAGTTTACAAAATTAAAGAAAAAAGATCGAAGAAACTACTTGACTTTTAACAAGATTATCTCTGAATTTTAAGAATGCATTGTTCATTAACTATGTACCAAGCTCCCGTTCAGACATAGATTTAGGTCATTAGTTTGAGCCAGTTTTTGGCTAAATTTTTTTTTTTCACTCACAAAGTTTTAATATTTTTCGAAAAAAATACATGTACTAACATAATTTCTCCAAAAAATATTTTTCAACTCAACTTGATTTTTTAAAGATTTTTGAATCCAAGAATGTTAGTTAGATAGTTGTTGGTATCTTTAGAGAGAAGAAAAGGCAAAAAGGGTTCAAAATTGAGCTGGATAAATTGAAAACAAAGCCACACACGAGTAAAAGGAATATGATTATGGTAAGGGGAAGTGGTCCAAAAAGAATCTCCCAAAAATACGCTAAGGATAAAAATCAACAAGGAGATCTATTGTGGACCCGCCAAAAGAACTGCAACTTGTGATTTTCAATCAATTGTTGGACATTTACACGTGGAGGTTGGAGTATACGTGGCGTTAAATAATTAGCTGCCAACAGCTAGACCAGCAGCAAGTTGCTGAAGGCGACGTGGCTAGTGGAAAAAGTGCTCGCATCACACACGAGTCTTGTCAGAATATAAAGATATAAATATTGCAACTTGCTCGGGTCGGGTATTCTGTAATCCATAAGCCAGTACACTATTTTCGTGCTTCTTATCCCAATTGGACACGTGTACAATTTGCCAATTCTTTTTTGTGCAATTTAACAATATTTTTACTGTAATTTCTCATCTACTTAGTTTAATATATGTATAAAGTTATAAATATAGCAACTTGTCAATTTTTTTATTGTCCAATTTGATAATTTTCGTTGTGTTTTTTTCCCTCTTCTGTGTTTATTAATTATTCTTTCACCTGTTTAGTTTTATATAAATGTTTAATTAAATTAAATTAAAACCTGAAAATGAACGACGTGGCTAGTGGAAAAAGTGATGCGTCACACAACTTTTTTTTTTCTTCCAACACACAGGTTTGTCAGATGATAAGATGTAAATAGAGCAAGTTGCTAGATTCGGGAAGTTCTATATTCCATAGTCATACAACACCTGTCCAATTTCCTAGTAGTAATATTTTTGTACTCCTGTTTGGCAATAAAAAAACGGAAATGATTCAAAATACCTCTAAACTATTGAAAAAATGTTTAAAAATATTCTTCATTCACCTATTAGGCTAAAAATACCCTTTCATCTATTTTTTTAGTTTACTTATGCCCTTTAACCGTTAGATCAATGCTAAATAAAATATAATTATTATTCTTTTTGTAAAACTTAAAAAAGAAGAAGATACATTTGCAAAATATTTTTGTTTTTCTAAACTAATGCACCAATAGTCCCACTAATTTAGTAAAAAATATTTTTTTTCAGTTTTTTTAAAGCATTTTTTTTTGTAAAAACTGGAAAAAAAATTAATAAATTATTTTCGTTTTTAAAAACTGAAAAAAATATTTTCAACAAAATAATTTCGTTTTTGAAAAATTATATTTTCAACAAAATATTTTCGCTTTTGAAAAATTATATTTTCAACAAAATATTTTCGTTTTTGAAAAATATATTTTGTTTCATTTTTTCAATTTTTTATAAGCATTTCGTTTATTTTCGTTTTTCAGTTTTTTAAAGAAAAGATATTTTCGTTTTTTTTAAACTGAAAAAAAAGAAGAAGAAGACTTTACTAAATTAGTGGACTATTGGTGCATTAGTTTAAAAAAACTAAAATAGTTTTGTAAAATATCTTTTTTTTAAAGTTTTACAAAAAAAAAAAAAAAAAAAATTTTAATTTAGCATTGACCTAACGCTCGGCATAAATGAACCAAAAAAGTGGATGAAGGAGTATTTTTAGCCCAATAAGTGAATGAAAGATATTTTTAAACCTTTTCCAATAGTTTAGGGGCATTATGAACCCTTTTCCGATAAAAAAATTTCATTTTCAATTTTCATATTTCCACTTCAAAAACTTCCTCGGCTTATAAATACCTAGTACGGTTAATTTGACCAAACTTTTAAAATCAATTTATTTTGAAATTATTTTTTTCAAAAGTATTTTTGATAAGAAATTATTTGTGTTTGATTAATTAATTTAAAAATTACTTTTGAGCATTAATTAGTGTTTGGTCAAGTTTTTTAAAACTACTTCTAAGTATATTTTTCTCAAAAATGATTTTGAAAAGAAGTTATTTTTTTTTTGCTTCTCAGAAACTACGTCTATTTCTCCTAAAAAACACTTTTTTCCTTCTATGCCGAAGTGCTTTTGGCAAAGAAAAACACTATTAGCCCAAAAATAGCTCGGCCAAACACGCTATAAATTTGTAATCAATACACTACATCTAATTTAAGTTCGTATAGACTAAAATTCAATCTAAGAAAAATCATATATTCTCGTAAGTAATGCTACACATAATCTTGTCTTTTACCGATTATATACAATGCAGGTTGCAACGAAGAGTAATATTGGTACTAAACATTGAACTTTTCTCATTTAATTATAGTTAAGTATATTTTAATTTATGACTCATCATTTTCGAAAGTGCTACAGGTCCATGGTACCAATGTTTGTTTGTTTGTTTCGTTTTATGATTTGTTGTAGCCAGAAAAGGCCTACCTGGCGAATATTGGGTACCCAACTGATTAATAAAACAAGTAGCAATTTCGTTTTATGATTTGTTCTTCACTTTTGGTCTGCACCGATGGAATTCAAAGTTCAGAAGATAAGAATCTTAACGATCTATTTAATGACGAGAGAAATATATCCCCTAAAATAATTAATACGTACGTA
Organism: Nicotiana undulata; assembly: GCA_005239495.1. Lineage (NCBI taxonomy): Eukaryota > Viridiplantae > Streptophyta > Magnoliopsida > Solanales > Solanaceae > Nicotiana > Nicotiana undulata. Next base: position 35,812 of record ML241452.1, on the reverse strand, counting down.
TGAGATTAACAAAAATAAGTAAAATTTCACTTTTAAAGAAAAACTGCAGTATATGTTTGATAAAATAGTAACACATAAACAATGGTAAAGTGGTTATATACCATTGTTTGTCTCTTAAGATCATTATTGTTTAACTATTTGTTAGGATTACAAAATTACAGTAAGTTCTTGAGATATAATAAATGACCTTCGTTGCTTTCTGCTGAATAATCTTTTATATTCCTTTTTTCCCCTAACATAATTAACACACCATAAGACTAATACTTTGGCATTTGAATTGAGTTTAGTTTGATATTTTGAAAGTTTTTGAAGAGCATTTCTGAAGAAAGTTTGTCTGCTTAAATGGTTTTTTATAAAAAGTCGTTGGAGAACATTTCTATTAGTTGTTCTAAAAACTTACCTTAGTCTTCTTCGATAGGTTTAAGTTGATGATAATATTATCTTATGCTATATTTATAGGACAAACAAAAAGGAAAGAATGAAGATACTCTGCAAGATTGCTACTGGATTCAAAATATCAAGAAAGGAAAGAATGAAGATATTGTTACTACATTAATGGACAATCAAGAGAAGCAGATTGACTCGTCCTCAATCAAGGGAACTCAGATTGCCAATCATGGATTCTCAACTTAAGAAAATCGTCAGCATTTACTGCACTCGTGAATTAAGCTACTCCAGGCGTAAATGACTCCTTTAATCAAGCTGTGACAAGGAAGGTCACTATCGAATCTGGGCTCTTCAAAGAGCAAGATTCGAAGAGACACCCCTTGGGTCAAATCCCTTAATCAATGATCTTGTGCTTCAGATTTTGTTGAAGACTCAATGACTCTTTTCTCTCCTATAAGAAAGCTGATCCTTCAAGAAGAAGACTGCGCAACTACACACATTGTATTCTAAGTCTGCCTACTTCTTAGTTCAAACAGTCTAATCCTTCGTTATCAGTGTCTCAAAAGATAGGGAGATCTAGAACACAAAAGAGAGTTGTGTCAACTATTTTGAACTCAAGTGTTGATATTGTTCGTTGGTGGTGAACATGATAAAACCGTCTGTATTGTAACTTTGTTCAAAGATCTTAAGGGAACCCTTGTGACCCAAGGGAAACTGGATGTAAGTACCACAACGGTGCCGAACCAATATAAATCGTTGTGTGTTATTTACTTTTCTTTACTGCTTACTTTCATTTTGTTCTGTGGTCAGTCAACTAATACTTGTGTTAGTCGACTAAAGTTTAAATAGTCAATAATTCACCCACCCCCCACCCCCTCTTGTACTTTCAATTGGTATCAAAGCAAGGCTCACAATCTTTGCTTAACCATTAGTGAAGAAAAGATTATGGGATCCAATACTATTGTCGGCACTCTCTTTCAAAAGGAACCTCTCAGGTTCGACCCCCTTACTTCAATGGTCAACATTTCTCTCACTGGAAAGTTCGCATGGAAACGTATACTATGTCATATGACATCAAAGTATGACGTGTGATAAAAAAGGGAAACCTTCCAATTCCTCTCAAGAAGGATGCAAATGGTCAAGTCATCACATCCACTGATCCTCTAGATTTGGGCGATTACACCGATGAACAAGCTGATGTTATCACTGTTAATGCAAAAGCAAAAAATCTACTGCACAATGCTATCAGCGGAGAAGAATATGAAAAGATATTTAATTGTGAGAGTGCAAAAGAAATGTGGGATAAACTGGAAGTCACTTACGAAGGAACAAACAAAGTGAAAAAGACTAGAATAATCCCTCGTGGTTCGGGACTATGAGTTATTTCAAATGAAGTATGGTGAATCTGTAGAAGAAATGTTTTTAATATTCAACATAATTCTTGGAAATCTCAAATTATTTGGAATACCTATTAAAAGTGGCGAACATGTTAGAAAAATCCTCAGAAGCTTACCCAAAATTTGGCAACCAAAGGTCATTGCTTTGGAATGTAAAGATTTGGACAGGATTTCCTATGATGAGCTCAGAGGTGATCTGATCGCTTTTGAGAAAACTCATCTTGACAGACAAATTCAAGAGAAGAAGAAAATTGTTGCTTTCAAGGCAACTGTGGCTGAACCAGAAAATGAAGATGAAGAAGGAGGAGGAGAAAAAGATGAAAACATTGCAATGCTCTCTCAAGTCGTGACAACATGATGAGAAGAAAAAGGAAGTAACAGAAGAGGTAAATCCAACTTCAGAAAAGGAAGGGTGAGCAATGAAGCTGATAAAAATGATGGAAGATGTTACGAATGTGAAAAGTTTGGTAATATCCAAGCTGATTGTCTAGAATTAAAGAAGAAGCTTAACAAAAACATGCAAAAGAAGAAAGCTTTTGGAGCATGGAGTGATGAGGAAGAATCTGATCACGAGAAAATTGCTAACATATGCTTCATGGCTCTAAGTGACAATGAAGAATCAGGAGAACTTGGGCTAATGGCAGACACCAACGATGAGGAAGACGACTCAAGAGAACCTCATTCACCATCGGATGAAGGAACTAGTGAGGTTTGTACTCATTTATGCCCTAATTATTATGAACTTCAAGAATTTGATATTGCTCTTGCAGACATAGAAAGAGTAGTAAATGATCTAAGAAAAGTCAAGAGAGATATAGAAGAAGGGATGGGCCCTCAAACTAGAAGTGTGCGAAACTGAACAAAATATGCTTCAAGACGAAGTACATGAACTCATGCTTCAATTGAATGGCTTGAAAAGACCACTAGTCGCAGTCCAGTCAAGTCAAATCATACTGCTCATCACAAAAAGAAAATCACTTGTTCCTTTTGTGGTAAAAATGGTCATAGCACTAACAATTGCAGGAACATAATTAGAGCTGAAAGTGGTTCCGGTAACTCTATCAACTCATCTTGCTCCTACTGTGGTAAAAGAGGTCATACCTCAAATCATTGCAGGTTCAAAAACAACAGGAGATGGGTCTAGAGACCAAAATCTTCAAATCAACTAACACTCAACAATCTAACCATTCATGACCCAAGTAGGCTTGGGTACCTTAAAATGAGTAATCTTGTTTTGCAGGAACACCGCAAAAAGAATAGAAAAGGCAAATGGTATCTCGACAACGCGTGTTCCAGACATATGACGGGTGACAAACAATTGTTCAAATAAATCACCAATCTAGATGGAGGAATAATTATCTTTGGTGAAAAATCCAAAGGAAATGTTATTGGTGTTGGAAAAGTTCCTTTAAGTTCAACATATGATGTACATGACGTCTATTTAGTTGATGAACTTGAATATAATCTTCTCAGTATCAGTCAACTGTGTGACAATGAATATGAGGTTCATTTTAAGAAACATGGCTGGTTTATAGAAGACGAATCAAGTAATATCATTCTCTCGGGTAATAGAGACAGAAATGTCTATACTATCAAAAACTTAGAAAACTTTGGGGATCAAATTTGTCTTACTTCTATGATTGAAGATCCCTGGGTTTGGCATAGAAAACTTGGCCATAAAAGCATGCATACCATTCAAAAACCTTCCAAACATGATCTTGATATTGGTCTCCCAAAACTAAAATTTTCAAAATATCATATATGTGATGCATGTCAACTAGGAAAACAAACTCAGTCCTCTTTTAAAGTAAAAAAGCATTGTTCCTACCTCTAAACCTCTTCAATTGCTGCATATGGATTTTGGACCTATTAGAATTGCTAGTGTAGGAGGTAAGAAATATGTTTTTGTGCTCAAAGGGGGGAGGGAGGCAAGAACCATGCTTTAAGAGACCTAACCCAAAGCTTTCTTGCTGTGTGATTCTGCCCCCCACTCTGCCAGCAGCCTATGTGTCGATCTATACCCATTGTAGATGATTTCTCTAAATTTATGATCACGCCCAACTATGCCTTATAAAAAGGACTAAGCGGTCGTTGCAAATATAATTCGGTTTACAAGTTCGGAGTCGAATCTCACAGAGAACTAAGGCTTAGCTACATATGTTCAATATTGTTAAGAAGACACGTTCGAACAATTCCTATGTTATAAATATTAATATTCTTATATCTAATTAACTAACAAATTAAAATAGTAAATTAACACTAAAGATACTACGGGTTGGATAAAAGATTAAGGAGGTCTAGAGTTATGATTTACCCAATTGTTGGAATCCTTCCTCCTATGTCTTCTATAATTTTGCCTAAGTATTCTCTATCAATCACGAACACTCATGCTACTGTAAATCTCTCTCGAGTAATTACAATAATCTACTAGGCGCACTCTCTCGAGCTACGCTAGCTAACTTTTATTACAGTTCACTTTAGATTGCCCCCAAGGTATCGTTACCTCTAATCCAACCTTTAAACTATCGGTTATGGATCTCTCCTATACTTTGGGAGTGATGTTGTTCAACAATTACCTAAATATGCACTCTCTCTAGAGTATATACAAACTAAATAGGCACAGCTAATTGAGGATCCTTTCAATTAACTACAACAAGAACGTAGTTGAATAAATAAAGATTAAACTTTGACAAAATTATATAAAAACATAACAAGAATTTATCCTACAATAGGTTCAATCAAAACCCTAGATAACAAATTAGCTATTTATAACAATATGTAAAAATACAATACTAAAAGTCATAACCAACAATGAAAAATAGGAAGAGGAAGGAAAAACTTGTAGAAGAATTCTCCGCCTTGCTCCTATTGTGCCTCTGCCTCCTTAGGTCGAATTTGTGTCCAAAATATGTCCAATCCCCCAAAAATAACATTCTCCCATGTATATATATCAAGTAGGGTGGGGACCAAACAATTATACCTTCTCCTACGCGAAAAAGTACAAGTTTCCAGGCCTTGAGTAGCCCGGGCGCGCTACTGCTCGCGCTAGTAGACTTTTATTCTTCCCTAGTCTGCGTCAGGTCCGTAGTCGTAGTTTTGATCACATTTTTTGACCATGTTCCATTTGGAATTTGGAAACACGTAAAACATGAAAGTTGTATCCTTTGAGTTATCTTTCTAACCATATATTACATATCCCAAATGGTGTTCGTAGAAAAACGTTATGTCCATTTTACTAGATAGTGCGCAATATGCTTGCTCGAGTCTTCGTTTGTTCTTAACTATCAAATTTGACCCCCGAACATGATCCTGGATTAATTCCTTGAGCTTTTACTCATATTTCAAAGCTCCAAATCACTTAAATTCATCCCATAACATCTATATAGCTCGGAATCACTCCTACAAGGCATAAAACACACAGTTAGTGCAAAATACTAGCGATTAAAGCTCAAACTCAATTAAAGTGCAGTAAACTAGAGTGTAATAAGCGACTAAAATACGTAATTATAGCCTATCATCAATTTACATCGGTTATGTTTCTTATTCATAAAGATGATGCTCTGAAGAATTTTGAAGTTTTCTGTAAGAAGGTTCAACGAGAAAAAGGATACTACATATCTATCATCAAAAGTGATCATGGAGGAGAATTTGAAAGCAGAGCTTTTGAAAATTCCTGCAATGATCAAGGAATCTCTCATAATTTCTCATCACCAAGATCTCCTCAACAAAATGGAGTAGTAGAGCGTAAAAACAGAACCTTTCAGATATGGCAAGAACCATGATCGTGGAAAACTCTCTACCTCATCATTTTTGGGCAGAAGCTGTGAGTACAACACGTCACATCATTAACAGATGTCTTATCCGTCCAATTCTCAAAAAGACTCCCTATGAACTGTGGAATGGTAAAAAGCCAAACATAAGATATTTCCACCCTTTTGGATGCAAATGCTTCATTCATAACAATGGAAAGGATAATCTGGGTAAGATTTATCCAAAATTGGTTACTCCCCCTCAAGTATAGCATATAGAGTTTATAATAAGAGGAACTTATGTATTGAAGAATCTATTCATGTTGTTTTGGTGATACTAACCCTCGCCCAAGGAATGAACATATTCCTGAAGATGAGGAAATCTCTTGTGCTCCGAAGTCTGTTATTGTGGGTAAGGATCACCAAAATGAGTCATCTAATCTACAGATTTAACCAGCTGAAGTTCTTTACCTACCTCAACCAGATTAGTCGACTATCAAAGAAAAGGTGTCTCCAGCAAATACTCCAAATGAATGGAAGAATGAACTAGGATATCCTCACAAATGCATTATAGGAGATCCACATGAGGGAATAACTACAAGGAGATCCCAAAAGAACAAATCTCTTTTAGCTCTCATTTCTCAAATTGAGCCTAAAAAAGTGGATTAAGATCTTAAGAATTCTCATTGGATTAGTTCTATGAAAGAAGAATTAGATCAGCTTGAAAGAAATAAAGTCTGGGAATTAGTTCCAAAGACTCAAAATTCTTCTATCGTCGGAACTAAGTGGGTTTTCATAAACAAATTGAATGAATCTGGTCAAGTTGTTTGGAATAAAGCAAGACTGGTGGCCAAGGTTACTCTCAACAGGAAGGAATCGACTATGATGAAACCTTTGCACCTGTGGCAAGACTTGAATCCATTCGAATTCTACTTGCTTTCGCTGCTCACAAAGGATTCAAATTATTTCAAATGGATGTTAAAAGTGCGTTCCAATATGGTTATATCTCTGAAGAAGTATACGTGAAGCAACCTCCTGGTTTTGCAAATGCCACTTTTACAAACCATGTATACAAGCTGACTAAAGCCATATACAGTCTCAAATATGCTCCTCGAGCATAGTATGAAAGGTTAAGTTCTTTTCTTCTAAATCAATGTTTCAAACGAGGTAATATCGATACAACCCTTTTTGTTAAGCAATCCAATTCAGGTAATCTTATTACTCAAATTTATGTAGATGACATTATCTTTGGTATCCCTAACTCTGTTCTTTATGAAGAATTTTCTCTTTCCATGAAAGGAGAATTTGAAATGAGCATGATGGGAGAACTGACTTTCTTCCTTGGACTTCAAATCAAGCAATACCCTAAAGGGATTTTCATCAGCTAAACCAAGTATACCAAGGAGCTCATCAAAAAGTTTAGGATGGAAAATGCTAAGGCTATTGGCACCCCAATGAGTCCAACTACCACGCTAGATGAATACAGCAATGGAAAAATGGTTGATGAAACCATGTATAGAGGGATGATTGGATCTCTACTTTATTTAACTGACAATCGACCAAATATTATGTTTAGTGTATGTCAATGTGCTGGATTTGAGTCGGCTCCTAAGGAATCCCATCTTACTGCTGTTAAACGTATTGTTAGATATTTAATTGGTACTCCTGAGTTAGGACTATGTTATGATCACTCTAACAATTTCTCTCTGAGAGGCTTTTCAGATGCTGATTTCGCAGGATAAGAGATTGATAGGAAGAGTACCAGTGGAACATGTCAATTGCTAGTAAATGCATTAGTATCTTGGCACAACAAGAAACAAAATTGTATTGTACTATCAACGACTGAGGCAGAATACCTAGCTGTTGGAAGTTGTTGTACACAATTCCTATGGATCGTGCACCAACTTCATGATTATGATTTATCTCTTACTTCTACTCCTATTTTTTGTGACAACACTAGTGCTATCTGTTTATCTAAAAATTCTGTGCATCATTTTAGAACAAAGCATATAGAAATTAAACATCATTTTATCCGTGATCACGTAGAAAAAGGTGATATTACTTTAGAGTTTATTAGTACTGATTCTCAACTTGCTGATATTTTTACTAAACCTCTTTTGGAAGAATGATTCTGCATTCTTCGGAAAAATATTAGATTTATGCCGAATTTGTAAATCAAATATTTCCTTAAGTGTTTAAATTATTTTACACGCTTTCAGAATATTTCATTTCATTAATTATCTGTGCTCTAATTGCTTTTCTATGGAAGTACAATTATTACAGTACCGCCGATCAGTCACTTCTGAACCATCACTTCCCTCTGAACTTAACCCTTCCATTAACCAAGACGCCTCTTCGCTCATCTCAAACTCCTCTATAAAGCCCTCTATCGCCAATACACCTCTCTTTCCCTACCAAATGACTCCTCTCACTATGGCCAAAAGATATCGCCCTTCTTCAACCAGACGCAGTCGAAGGTTTCAAAAACCTCTCAACACTGAAGAACCTGTGGATGTGGAGTCATCCATTAACTCATATATTCTCAGAACAGACAATGATACCAATGCTTAATCTGAAAATCATCCTATTAGCTAGAAAAAGGCCGGCAAGAGACCCATGAAGCAAACCCCCAAAAAGGCTGCATGCAAAAAGGGCAAGGTGGAATGCTTGGAATTTGGTCCTGAAGACAAGCTAACCTTCAATGGCCTCAGTGAAAAGGCAAGGTTTGAGTCCTACAAGTCAAAATCCATGGCTTATGGACGCTCTGTAAGTCTCCCTCTTATGAAAAGCCTTCATTATGATGTGATTGTAATTTTTGATTTTCAGCAGTTTTCCCCTTTACTTAACACTCTTGGAAATTTGGAAATTTTGTGTATGAAGAACCTGTGCGAATGTTTTATGCCAATCTTTTTGTGAATGATAAAGATGATTTGGAATCTATGATTTTAAGGACTAGAATTGTTTTGGACTCCTACCAATTTGAAAAGATATTTTTCGCCAAGTTTAGTGGGTATGATGTGTTTGTCCAAACTTCTTGGCCCAAAGACTTTGAAGTGTCCTTGATGAAGCAAAATTTTTTCTGTCTGATAACTCCACTAATATTGGCCCCAAAAATCTCAAGTTTAATCACCGTGTCTTGGCGCACATGATTGCCACTACCCTCTTCCCCAGATCTAGGTCCCTCAGTTCTTTGTCCACTAGAGATGTCTTTGTCCTCTACTGTCTGGTTAATAGTAAACGTATTGATTGGTTTGTGTGGATTCTTCAATATATGCTTGAGAGTATCAGGGACATTTCCTCCTCTGCTGCATGTATGCCCTATAGTCTTCTTATCTCTCATATTCTGGAAGTTATGAAAGTAGACTTGACACTCTTTACACCCAAGCACATTTCCAGTACTTATGATAAGGCTTCTTTTTCTATGATGGGTTACACTCTGGGTGATGATGGATGGGTTAAGCGAGCCAAGGTTGAAAGTGCTCTAGCTCCTGTTGATGTCCAGACTGATCAACCAGCTTCTTAGGCGACTACCTCTCAGAATCTTTAACAAATTCAACACTACCTTGACGGAGATGAAAAAATAGGTAGATAAGATCATGGATGTCACTAAGGAGCTAGGTACAAATGTGGCCAAGCTTCGGATAGACATATGAGCTACAAGGAGACAATGAACCAGGGCTTTCAACTCCATGAATGAAAAGATGGACAAACTCGTCAGGGATGTTGAGAATTCCTATGACTCCTTATACACCAAAGTGATCAACGGAACTTTTTCAACGGGTATAGTTTAAATTCATTGAAAATATATAGATAAGTCAATATACAAAATTTGAGGAAGATTGGAGGTGATTTGGACGATTTTGTATCAAAATCCGTAATTAAATCGAGTTCAAAAATTCATATGCGACACATGTATCAAACATCATGCATGTATCTCACACACAGGTATACATGGATATACATGTGATACACAATAGATACAAATATGATACATATATGATACGCAAATGATACATAGTGTGATACACATATCATTTTTTTCATGTTCAGTTTTTACTTTGAATTTTCAATTCAAACCACCTCAAAACTTTACCAAATCATCCCAAAACCGTGATTCAAGCTCCTTAAGTTTTGCCCAATCTATTCTAATAACACCCACTCAAAACAAAGCAAAACTTTGATATTTTTTTTGCTACAAATAACTAATTGGCTAATTTGGCTAATATTAGTAATATTTTATCAATTGGCCAATTTTTGTAATGAGCTTCTTATAAATGGACATAGCTGGTAATTTCCCATCAAAAGGAATACAAGTTTGAGCATCCGAGGTTTTGGTATGAGCGGCTAGAATACCTTGGCCCAACCAGTAAATCCAGTGGTTCCTCCATCTCCAGCCGACGAGAGGAAGCCCAAATGCCCTTGCAGGGTTCATGGATCCTCCCTCAAAAGGCCCACCCACTAGGACATTTGTTTGTAGATTTTTGTCAGTAGGATTAGGGGACAGGCCGAAGCAATGAGTTTTTGACTTTTTGGTAATTGCATGGTTAGTCCTTAGATTTATTGGGAAAATCCTGTTATTAAAGTTGTTTCTTTTAAAAAATTTCCTTTAAGCTTTTATAGGTAGGATCCAAACAGGCCAGCTGGTGTTTTTTGTCTAAGTTAGGCCACTGGATTTGGTGCAAACAACAAAGTTGCATCTCAGTCGTAATCGCGTAATTAAAATTCTATGATGAAAGTATCTATTGGTCTCACTTGCTCTAAAATGAGCAGAAACAGATAGAAGGTAATTCCTTCTCTTTTTAAAGAGGGGTGGGATTCTGACTCTGTGCTAAGTCATTGGGTATCTTAGCTCTTAAGCTAAGACAGGATGCACCATGTTACAAGAGCCGAGCAAATGATGCTTAATGTTTTCCTAACTTTTTCTAGGAAAATCATATTTCTTCAATTTCAGGAAACTGTGATATTTAGGAAAATATTTTCCAAATTATTTTGTGTAACCAAATAATAAAAAATAAAAAAAATTCCAGAAAAGGTTTTTCGTCATACCAAACACCCATAATCATCTCAAATATCACTAGACCGACTATTGAGATTTCCATCTTAATCAATTAAAATATAATATAGTTTCATATATGTCATACCTTTCTGTCCAATTGACTAGATTTTGGTTGGTCCACTAAAAATTTGTATTTAATTTTATGATCTCATCTCTTTTTCTATATATATGAAAAATTTGCTTTTGCACATAAAAAATCTATCTTTTACACGTAAAAAATCTAAAAAAGATATTTTTTAAGATTGTAAAAAGTCACGAAACTCAGATTTCTATGGGAAAGGTCTAATAATAATTAATACCGCATTAAAAAGAGAGATGATATCACGTTTCCATAAAATAATTGTTAATTAAACATAGAGTAAATACTTTAGCCATTAATCTATGTTCCAAAAAACACTGCATAGACTAATTACATGCAATGCTCCTGCCTTGATCATAGAATAAGAGCAGTACGTACAATAATATTGCTTTCGTCCATCAAATTATTCCCTACATAATAGACATATGAAGATCGATATACTATACGAGTATCAAGCTATAGCCATGGGAAATGGAGACACACCAATAAGAGTTGTGGTGGAGTGGTAAGTACTTCTTCATCCTTAACCAGAGGTCTCGGGTTCGAGTCCCTGGGTATGAAGTCGGCTTTGTTAGGGAGCGGTTTATCCCCCAATGTGAGACTTCCCGACGCGAATCCGGATTTAGTTAGACCCCAATATGAATACCAAAAACCAGACACCCCGGGTGATAAACCAAAAAAAAAAAAAGGAAAATTGTTGGTAAATTGTGTTCAAAATCAGAGAAGTGGAGAAACATAGTTTAATAAACAAAACAGAAAAATAATTCCGACCCCACAAGTTGCTTATGTGTCCTTAAGGAATTTAATCTCTTCATTATTGCCCAATATTTTGGATTAATTCCTCCAAGGATAGAACATAATAATTATTCTGTAATACTGGCAATAAATTTACAGAATTTAAGCGAACTCAACAGACGGAGCAAACCACACCTGATACTTATGTTTATTTGAAAATAATGCAACAATATAGAAAAGAGGGGTTTCAGATATTTTTTTCTCCATTTCTTAAAAATAAGGCAAATCTTCTAAATTTATAAACAGAGGAAGGATGGTACGGAGAGGTGCAATCCAAAATGTGCCCTTTTCATTTCGTATTCACACCCTTCAAAGAAAAAACGCAACAATGGAGACACTAAATTTTCGTTGGTACCCAGATTCAATTGGAAAAGTGGAAATTGTTTGTAAAATTGATTGTTAACAAATTTATCAAATATAAAATTATTTCTTTAATAGAATATGCTAATTCTTAAGTATATAAGGAAAAAAAGCAAAAAGAAAAGAAAAGAGAGAACGTGTTTACGACAACTAAAATATTGCCGAATACAAATGTCGTGAAAAGTGAAATTAAATTTAATGTTATAATTTTTTTATATATAGTTCAAATAAGGAAAGATTTAATAATTAAAAGTTTAGTTAATTTCAAACTCCTAAATATTAGGAAAACAATCTAAATGATAATTAGTGTAAAGTCTATTTCTAAGGGGCAAAAAAGGGATTTCGTACTTTTAATATAGTACTAGCTTCTATGTACGTGCCTCACACGTAAAACCTTATAATAGAAAAAATAATGATAAAACAATTAACCACCATAACTTGAATTTAAAGGGATAGTGCGAGGATGTTTGTTACTTGGATTTCAATACTTTATATATGTCCTAGTATCTTCTTACAACATAAGTTAAGTGTCACGATCCGAAATCCCACCGTTGAGACCGTGATGGCGTCTAACGTTGAACCCGCTAGACAAGCCAGCGTTTCGATTAATATAACTCAGTTCGTTATTATTTGGCATTTAAAAGAAAAGTGATATACATGAACAAATATAAATAAGAGTGCGGAAGATATGAAATCTGACAACTTAAGTAAATAGTATTACAAAATCCTTAATAAAACTCCCAGAATTAGTATCACAACTTCACGGACTGTCTAAGAATACTAAAAACAAAGGTCTGAATAAACAAGTACTACTATCTCAGAAATACAAAAAAAAGACAGAAAAATGAATGAGATAGGAGGTGACGCCAAGGCCTGCGGACGCCTGCATGACTACCTCAGTGTCGCCTGGTGGACTAAAGGAAGCCTCCTTAATCAGTGTCCACTGGGTACGGTACCGTAATCTGCACAACATAAAGAAGTGCAGGTGTAGCATTAGTATAACCGACCCCATGTACTGAGTAAGTGTCGAGCCTAACCTCGGCGAAGTAGTGACGAGGCTATGGCACGACCAATAACATCACCTGTGCAGTTTAATGATATATAAAAGAATAACGACAGGAAGTAAACAATTAAGTGCACAAAACGGGGAAAACATGCTGGGGACAAAGGGGAAAGCAATTACTAAATAACAGAACAAGGCAACAGTCTAAATATCAAAATAGCAACAAAGAATAACAACATAGAACAAACAAGTGCACGACATCACCCTTCGTGCTTTACTCTCATCCTCACCAAAACAAGTGCACAACATCACCCTTCGTGCTTTTACTCTCATCCTCACCAAAATAATAAATAAATAGAAACGACACGGCATTATCCTTCGTGCTTTTAATATCATATAATGGCACGACATCGCCCTTCGTGCTTTTACACTCTCATCCTCACAATGCAATAAATTAATACACGGCATCACCCTTCGTGCTTTTACACTCTTCCTCACCCAAACAATATCAAGAACAACAGTCTGGCAAGGAAAATCGACAACATAAATCATAAGTCACAACACCCCGGCAAGGGAACAACAACATAAATAATACCGTCCCGGCAAGGGACACAACTATAACCAATCTCGCTCAAGTGTATAACTTAACAAAATAATCCTCAACCGAACAAATACTCAACAATATTCACAACCAAGAATTTCGAACAATTGAATAACCTCCAAAGTGAAATTTACTTCATAACACAATGGATATCGATGAAAATCACATATATCATAAAAACCGACTCACAAGCATGCTTGACTACAATATATAGGTACTCGTCACCTCACCTATACGTTGAACATGGAATAAACACGTAGCAAATAAGACTCAACACTTATTCGCTCAAGCTAAGGTTGGGTCAAACACTTACCTCGATGCCACGAACACAATTCAAGCCTCAACTACTGCTTTACCAATTGATTACACCACCAATTCGCTTGTATCTAGCCACAAGTAACTTAATTATATCAATAAATGATAAATGAATCAATTCTAATGTATGGAAATGAGTTTTCTAAGGTTTTTCCTAAAAAGTCAAAAATCGTCCCGGGGCCCGCTCGGTCCAAACTCGAAATTCGGACCAAACCCGATTACCCATTCACCCCGAGCCCGGATATATAAGTGATTTTGGAATCCGACCTCAATTTGAGGTCTAAATCCCCAAATTTCAATATTCTTATGTTTTACCCAAAATTTCCATTTTCACCATGAAAACCCTAGATTGTAGGATGAAATCTTGTAAAAGGAAGTTAAGGAGTAAAGAAAATGAGTTAGAAATCACTTATTAATTTTTTGGAGAAGAAAGAGTGTTTGAAAAATCGCCTCTTACCTTTTTAGGGTTTTGAAAAATGAAAAATAACTAAAAATCCCGTTTAAATATACCCCTCCTCATGTCCTACCGAGGACCGCACAAAAGGGGAGTGTGGCCGCACAAACATAAACAAAACAAAGTGAAGAAAACAAGGAAATATGACTGCAGTGACATGCTTTAGTATTTTGGTCATAACTTTTTCTACATATGTCCAAATTGTGTCTTCTTTAGCTTTCTAGAAACTAGACACAAAGATCTACAACTTTCGTTTTGAATCATCTAGAAATTCCTTGTAGATCAAAAGATATAGGCTTACGAAGTCAGACCAGTGGTCAAACTCCTTCACCGCGGACAACAAAAAATCGAGTGCGGCCGCGAAGGCTCCTAGCGCGGTCAGCACAAAATCAACCGCGGACCTCGCTGGCGGTTCAGAGATCTGCACTTCTCTGACCTGCAACAACTATGTTTTAAGCCTAAAAACATCTCGGGACCTATCCGAAACTCACCCGAGCCCTCGGAACTTCAAACCAAATGCGCACACAATCTTGAAAACATCCCACAGACTTATTCGTGTAATCAAATCACCAAAATAACATCATGAACATTGAAGTAATCCTCAAAATCAATGAAACTTCTCAAAACTTCTTTAAACACATCAAATTTTGCATTTTAGGTCTGAATCACGTAAAAATGGACTCCGTTTCTTACAAAACCTTACAGACAACACATATAAATCATATCAAACCTGTACCGGGCTCCAGAACCATAATACGGGCCCGATACCATAGGTTTGACATAACATTTCACTTTCAAATACCTTTATATTTTTCAAAAAACAATTTCTTTTAAAAATTAATTTCTCGGACTCGGGACCTCGGAATTCGATTCCGGGATTACGCCCAAGTCCCATATTTTCCTACGGACCCTCCGGGACCGTCAAATCACGGGTCCGGGTCTGTTTACCGAAAATGTTAACCAAAGTCAACTGTACTTCAAATTTCAATACAAAATTATTATTTTTATCAATTTTTTCACATAACGGCTTCCCGACTGCACGCCCGGGCTGCGCACGCACATCGAGGTGAGATAAAAGTAGGTTTTCACGACCTCGGGACACAGAATTAGCTAAAAATACACGGGATAACCTTTTGGGTCATCACAATCTCCACTTCTAAAATAAACGTTCGTCCTCGAATGGAGATAGAAAGGTACCTGAATCGGGGAAAAGATGGGGATATCGGCTCCGCATATCGGACTCGGACTCCCAAGTAGCTGCCTCAACAGGCTGACCTCTCCACTGAACACGGACCGAAGGATAACTCTTCGATCTCAACTGACGAACCTGCCGAGCTAATATGGCTACCGGCTCCTCCTCATAAGTCAGATCCTTGTCCAACTGGACACCGCTGAAGTCTATCACATGAGAGGGATCGACAATATACTTTCGAAGCATAGATACATGAAACACCAGATGCACGGCTGATAAACTCGGTGGCAAAGCAAGTCTGTAGGACACCTTTCCTACTTTATCAAGAATCACAAATGGACCAATGTACCTAGGGCACAACTTGCACTTCTTTCCGAACCTTATCACGCACTTCACGGGTGACACCCAAAGCAATACCCGGTCTCCAATCATGAATGCCAAATCACGAACTCTACGGTCTGCATAACTCTTCTGCCTGGATTGAGCTGTACGAAGTCTATCCTGCATGATCTTCACATTGTCCAAGGCATCCTGAACTAACTCTGAACCCAACAGCCTGGCCTCTCCCGGCTCGAACCACCCAACTGACGAACGACACCGCCTACCATACAATGCCTCATAATGAGCCACCTGAATGCTCGACTGATAGCTGTTGTTGTAGGAAAACTCAGCTAAAGGCAAAAACAGGTCCCATGAACCTCCAAAGTCAATGACACATGCTCACAACATATCCTCCAAGATCTGAATAGTGCGCTCGGACTGCCCGTCCGTCTGAGGATGAAACGCTGTGCTCAACTCCACACGTGTGCCCAACTCACGCTAAAATACTCTCTAGAAATGGGAGGTAAATCGAGTACCTCGATCAGAAATAATGGACACGGGTACACCATGCAAGAAAACAATCTCCCTGATGTAGATCTTTGCCAACTTCTCCGAAGAATACGAAACTGATACAGGAATAAAGTGTGTTGACTTTGTCATCCTATCCATGATGACCCACACCGCATCAAACATCCTCTGAGTTTGTGGGAGCCCAACTATGAAATCCATGGTAATACGCTCCCACTTCCACTCGGGAAGCTCAATCTGCTGCATCAAACCACCGGGTCTCTGGTACTCAAACTTAACCTGATGACAGTTCAAGCACCGAGCTACATATGCCTCAATATCTTTCTTCATCCTCCGCCACCAATAATGTTGCCGCAAATCCTGGTACATCTTTGCGGCGCCCGGATGAATGGATGTAACGACCCGACCGGTCGTTTTGAGATCCATCGCGTCGTTCAGCAGTTGGGAGTCACGAACAACTTCAGTTCAGGTATATTGACTTGTGCATATGGTCGGAATTGAAATTCAGGAAGATCGGAGTTGAATTTAAAAGAAAATTCTCATTTCAGAAGTCTTAAGTTGAAGAAACCGAGTAAGGCTGGGATTTTGAGTAAACGACCTCGTAATGAGGATCCGAGGGTTCCAGCAGGTTCATATGATGATTTTGGACTTAGACGTATGTCCGGAACGAGTTTTGGATAACCCGGGAGCAGTTCAACGTATAGTGATGAAAGTCAGTATTTTAAGGAAATTTCCTAAGTTTGGCTTGAAGTACATTTCAATGATATTAATATCCGTTTGGGATTTCGAGTATGGGAATAGCTTCGTATGGTGATTCTGGAGTTGGAAGTGCGATCGGAAGTGAATTCAGGTATCCGGAAGTCAATTTAAGGTCATTTGGCTAAAGATAGAAAATTAAAGGTTTTTGAAGAATTCGACCGGAAATGGAAATTTTGATACCGGGGTCGGAATGCGATTCCGGAAGTTGTAGAAGGTCTGTAATTTCGAATATGACTTGTGTGCAAAATTTGAGATCAATCGGACGTGATTTGATAGGTTTCGACATCGGTTGTGAAAGTTAAAAATTTCAAAGTTCATAAAGTTGGATTTTAGGGCGATTCATGATTTCGGTGTTGTTTGATGTGATTTGAAGCCTGAGAAAGTTTGTGTAGTGTTATGGGACTGAGTCGTGTGTTTGGACGGGGTCCCGAGGGCCTCAGGTGTGTTTCAGGGTGGTTTCGGGCCATTTTTCTTCTATTTTGCTGCTGCTGTGTTCTGGTGTATCTGGTGTGCTGTGCGATCGCGGAGAAGAAATTAGAGGGCTGGAATTTTGTCTTGTGCGATCGCACCTGAAGGTATGGAATCGCACATAAGGAAAATTTAGTCTGCAGAGAATTGGCCTGTGCGACCGCAGGTGATCTTGTGCGATCGCATAGGGTGCGCTTGGAGGCTTCTGGGACTTAGGCTTGTGCGAACGCATGGGTAATTATGCGAATGCAAAAGAGGAATTTTGGAAGCAGCATGGAAGGCCTGTGCGATCGTGGAAGCCTGTGGTGCGATCGCACAGGGTCGGTTCTGGGCAGTGTTGATTTAAAACGGGATTTTGGCATTTATCCCTCATTTTACATCTGCCATGGACGGATTTTGAGAGCATTTCAAGGAAGATTTCAACCAAGCTTCAGAGGTAAGATCATTCTACTTATTTTCAAGTTAAATACAATATTGTATCATGGATTAGAACATGAAAATTAGGGAAAATTTGTGGAAAAAATTAGTATTTTGAAGAAAACCTAGAAATTTGGAAATTTGGATTCTAGCCACGAATTGAGCATGAATAATTGAGTAAAATGTGTAATTGAATTAGTAAAGCTTCACGTAGGGATTTTTTTCAAGAATTTTCGAGGTCCGGGCACGTGGGCCCGAGGGCATTTTGGTCATTTCATTGAGCCGGGCTGAGGAACTTTGTAATTTGAATTGGTTATGATCTATTGAGTATATATTCATTGAATTATCGTTATTTAGATAGTTTGGGAGCGTTGCGCATCCATTTTAGTCGTCGTAGAGGCTTGAAAGCCGGTGATGGATCTTCGGAGCGAGGTGAGTCTCCTTTCTAACCTTGTAAGAGGAAATTGTCCCTTTAGGTGTTCTATATGCTATATGTAATTGTTTGCTGGAGCTACGTACGTGCCAAGTGACGAGAATCCGTGCGTAGCGGCTACTATTATTATGTCCGGGTAGTTAGGCCCCACTTCATGCCCTGTATACTTCTTGTAATGAATTATATGTATGATATAATATCTTGTTGTGTGGTTTTGTTTCTCTGAGATTTATGGATTTTCAAATAATATGGAAGGAAAATTGTTTTTACAGAAAAATATTATGAAATGAATTGACTTACGGGAAGTAATGTGAAAGAAATTATTTATGGAAATTATTATGAAAGGAAAAGAAATGACTTATAAGTTTTGTACTCATGTAAGATATTATTGTTTCCCCGAGCTTTAATTTACTTAAATAATTGGAAAGAATCGTGGTGAGATGAGATTTACATTCTGTGTGCGCATGTTTGCGCTTAAATGAACTTTACATCCTGTGTGCGCATGTTGTCGCTTCGTAATTTACATCCCGCGAGCGATATGTAATTTCCTTCACTCTTATGGGAGCTGGCCGTACGCCACGGCGGATTTATAGGGCACCCTTGGTACGGGCCGGTCGATCCCCGACAGTGCACAAGGATTTAATTAAGAATGCACTCTTGGTACGGGCCAGTAGATCCCCGACAGTGCATGGACGAAGTTACACTATGATATGATATGATTACATTGATAGACGCACTCTTGGTACGGGCCGGTCGATCCCCGGCAGTGCGTAGGCAGATTATTGTTAAGCATGCACTCTTGGTACGGGCCGTTCGATCCCCGGCATGCATATCTATTCTTTACTATGATATGATATAATTACATTGTTAAGCATGCACTCTTGGTACGGGTCGGTCGATCCCCGACAGTGCATAACTATTCTCCCTCATGACTCCAACCAGTTGTTTCATTCCTATGTGCGCATGATTATTTGGCATTGTTCCATGGATACTGACTTACGTATGATATTTGGGGTAAGAAAGTGGCCATTGTTACTGTTCCAGTACTTACTTGGATTTCTGTGCTTTATACATAATTGCTACTCACTGTCTTACATGTCTTCTGCTTTTATTCGTTTTATCATTGTTATATCATACTGTTGGACCTTAGTGAGTGTCAAGTCGACCTCTCGTCACTACTTCTTCGAGATTAGACGGGATACTCATTGGGTACATATATGTATATGTACTCATACTACACTTTCTGTGCATTTTGCTGCACAGGTACCTTTATAGTACACTGATTGATTTTGAGACTCATACGGGCTGCATTCTTCCAGAGGCGTTCCACAGCTGCCGGAGTCTCCTTTCTGTGTACTTACATTTTTATTTATTTATTGCCTTTGTCCAATTTGTTTTTCCGTACAAGCGTTGTATAATTGTATAAATCCTTAGAAATTGCTCATGAACTTGTGTCATCGGGTTTTGGGGATGTCTTGGTATTTCTTTTCGGTATTAAGTTGGTTTTCTTGCCATATTTAAATTACGAAATTTATTTATTTAATAATGGAAATGCAAGAAGAGGCTTCGATTCTAAAATGTTAAACAGGAAAGTGTTCCAATTGATTAAGGGGTCGGCTTGCGTGACAGTGGTGTCCGACGCCATCACAACCCATAGGTTTTGGGTCGTGACAATGGAATACCGGGAACTATGGTCCTCCTGCAATATCAACTCACGAATACCATCAACATCAGGCACACAAATACGACCCTGCATCCTCAAGACTCCATCATCATCAACTGTAACCTACTTGGCACCTCTGTGCCGAACTGTATCCCTAAGGACACATAAATGACGATCATCTTACTGTCGGTCTCGAATGCGGTCAAACAATGAAGAACGGTTCGCAGTATAAGCCAAAACACAGCCAATCTCAGAATCATCCAATCTCATGAACTGATTGGCTAAAGCCTGAACATCTAAAGCAAGCGGTCGCTCTCCGACTGGTATATAAGCAAGACTACCCATGCTGACTGATTTCCGGCTCAAAGCATCGGCCAACATATTAGCCTTCCCAGGATGATATAAGATGGAATTGTCATAGTCTTTCAACAACTCCAACCATCTTCTCTGCCTCATATTCAACTCCTTCTGCTTGAACAGATACTGCAAACTCTTATGATCTGTGAACACCTCACAAGACACACCGTACAGATAATGCCTCCAAATCTTCAGTGCATGGACAATGGCTGCTAACTCTAAATTGTGAACTGGATAGTTCTTCTCATGAACCTTCAACTGACGTGAAGCATAAGCTATAACCTTGCCATCCTGCATCAACATTGTACCAAGTCTAACTCGTGAAGCATCACAATACACGAGATATGGACCTGAACCTGTGGGCAATACTAACACTGGTGTTGTGGTCAATGCTGTCTTGAGCTTCTGAAAGCTCGCCTCACTCTCATCTGACCACCTGAATTGGACACCCTTTTGAGTCAATCTGGTCATCGGGGCTGCAATAGATGAAAAGCCCTCCACAAAACGACGATAATAACCTGCTAAGCACAAGAAGCTCCGAATCTCCGTAGCTGAGGTGGGTCTAGGCCAATCTCTGACTGCTGAAATCTTCTTGGGATCCACCTGGATACCCTCTCCCGACACCACAAGAAATTCTAAATGAATCAATTCTAATTCATGGAAATGAGTTTTCTAAGGTTTTCCCCAAAAAGTCAAAAGTCAACCCCGGGCCTGCTCGGTCCAAACTCGAAATTCGGACCAAAACCTGATTACACATTCACCCCTGAGCCCGGATATATAAATGATTTTGGTATCCGACCTCAATTTGAGGTCTAAATCCCCAAATTTTAATACTCTTAGGTTTTACCCAAAATTCCCAATTCCACCATGAAAACCCTAGATTCTAGGATGAAATCTTGTAATTAAGGAGTAAAGAAAATGAGTTAGAAATCACTTACTAATGTTTTGGAGAAGAAAGAGTGTTTGGAAAATCGCCTCTTACCATTTTAGGTTTTGAAAAATGAAAAATAACTGAAAATACCGTTTAAATATACCCCTCCTCAGGGCCCACCGCAGACCGCACAAAAGGGGAGTGTGGCCGCACAAACAGAAACAAAAGAAAGTGAAGAAAATAAGGAAAAATGACTGCAGTGACATGCTTTAATATTTTGGCCATAACTTTATCTACAGATGTCCAAATTGCGATTTCTTTTTTCTTTCTGGAAACTAGACACGATGGTTTACAACTTTAATATTTTAATCATCTAAAAATTCCTTGTAGATAAAAAGATATAGGCTTCCAAAGTCAGACCAGTGGTCCAACTCCTTCACCGCGGACCACACAAAATCGAGTGCATCCGCGAAGGCTCCTAGCGCGGTCAGCACAAAATCAACCGTGGACCTCGCTGACGGTTCAGGGATCTGCACTTCTCTGACATGCAACAGCTATGTTTTAAGCCTAAAAACATCCCGGGACCTATCCGAAACTCACCCGAGCCCTCAAAACTTCAAACCAAATGTGCACACAACCTCAAAAATATCCTACGGACTTATTCGTGTAATCAAATCACCAAAATAACATCATGAACATCGAAGTAAACCTCAAAATTAATGAAATTTCTCAAAACTTCTTTAAACATCAATTTTTGCATTTTAGGTCCGAATCACGTCAAATGGACTCCGTTTCTCACCAAACTTTACAGACAACACATATAAATCATATCGAACCTGTACCGGGCTCCGGAACCATAATACGGGCCCGATACCACAGGTTTCACATAACATTTCACTTTCAAAAACCTTTATATTTTTCAGAAAACAATTTCCTTTAAAAATTTATTTCTCGGACTCGGGACCTCGGAATTCGATTCCGGGATTATGCCCAAGTCCCATATTTTTCTACGGACTCTACGGGACCGTCAAATCATGGGTCCTGGTCTGTTTACCAAAAATATCGACCAAAGTCAACTGTACTTCAAATTTCAACACAAAATTATTATTTTTACCAGTTTTTCACATAACGGCTTCCCGGCTACACGCCCATGCTGCACACGCACATCGAGGTAAGATAAAAGTAGGTTTTCATAATCTCGGGACACAGAATAATCTAAAAATACACAGGATAACCTTTTGGGTCATCACAATCTTCACTTCTAAAATAAACGTTCGTCCTCGAACGGACATAGAAAGGTACCTGAAATGGGGAAAAGATGGGGATATCGGCTCCGCATATTGGAATCGGACTCCCAAGTAGCTGCCTCAACAGGCTGACCTTTCCACTGAACACGGACCAAAGGATAACTCTTCGATCTCAACTGACAAACCTGCCGGGCTAATATGGCTACCGACTCCTCCTCGTAAGTCAGATCCTTGTCCAACTGGACACCGCTGAAGTCTATCACATGAGAGGGATCGGCAATATACTTCCGAAGCATAGATACATAAAACACCATATGCGCGACTGATAAACTCGGTGGCAAAGCAAGTCTGTAGGCCACCTTTCCTACTTTATCAAGAATCACAAATGGACCAATGTACCTAGGTCTCAACTTGCCCTTTTTTCCGAACCTCATCACGCCCTTCATGGGCGACACCCGAAGCAATACCCGGTCTCCAATCATGAATGCCAAATCACGAACTCTACGGTATGCATAACTCTTCTTCCTGGATTGAGCTGTACGAAGTCTATCCTGGATGATTTTCACCATGTCCAAGGCATCCTGAAATAACTCTGAACCCAACAGCCTGGCCTCTCCCGGCTCGAACCACCCAACTGGAGAACGACATCGCCTACGATACAATTCCTCATAAGGAGCCTTATGATGACCCACACCACATCGAACATCCTCTGAGTCCGTGGGAGCCCAACTACGAAATCCATGGTAATACGCTCCCACTTCCACTCGGGAAGCTTAATCTGCTTCATCACAGGGTCTCTGGTGCTCGTACTTAACCTACTGACAGTTCAAGCACCGAGCTATATATGACACAATATCTTTCATCCTCCTCCACCAATAATGTTGCCGCAAATCCTGATACATCTTTGCGGCGCCCGGATGAATGGAATAACGGGAACTATGGGCCTCCTGCAATATCAACTCACGAATACCATCAACATCAGGCACACAAATACGGACGTGCATCCTCAAGACTCCATCATCATCAACTTTAACCTGCTTGGCACCTCCGTGCCGAATTGTATCCTTAAGGACACATAAATGACGATCATCTTACTGTCGGTACCGAATGCGGTCAAACAATGAAGAACGAGCCGCAGTATAAGCCAAAACACTGCCAGTCTCAGAAACATCCAATCTCATGAACCGATTGGATAAAGCTTGAACATCTAAAGCAAGCGGTCGCTCTCCGACCGGTATATAAGCTAGACTACCCATGCTGACTGACTTCTGGCTCAAAGTATCGGCCACCACATTGGCCTTCCCTAGATGATATAAGATGGTAATGTCATAGTCTTTCAACAACTCCAACCATCTTCTCTGCCTCATATTCAACTCCTTCTGCTTGAACAGATACTGCAAACTCTTACGATCTGTGAACACCTCACAAGACACACCGTACAGATAATGCCTCCAAATCTTCAGTGCATGGACAATGGCTGCTAACTCTAAATCGTGAACTGGATAGTTCTTCTCATGAACCTTCAACTAACAAGAAGCATAAGCTATAACCTTGCCATCCTGCATCAACAATGCACCAAGTCCAACCCGTGAAACATCACAATACATGGTATATGGCCCTGAACCTATGGGCAAAACTAACACTGATGCCGTGGTCAAGGCCATCTTGAGCTTCTGAAAGCTCGCCTCACTCTCGTCTGACCACCTAAACTGGGCACCCTTCTGAGTCAATCTGATCATCGGGGTTGCAATAGATGAAAAGCCCTCCACAAACCGACGATAATAACCTGCTAAGCCCAAGAAGCTCCGAATCTCTGTAGCTGAGATGTGTCTAGGCCAATCTCTGACTGCTGAAATATTCTTGGGATCCACCTGGATACCCTCTGCCGACATCACAATAAATGCTAAATGAATCAATTCTAATACATGAAAATGAGTTTTCTAACGTTTTTCCCAAAAAGTCAAAAATTCACCCCAGGCCCGCTCGGTCCAAATCTGAAATTCGGACCAAAATCCGACTACCCATTCACCCTCGATCCCGGATATATAAATAATTTTAGAATCCAACCTCAATTTGAGGTCTAAATTCTCAAATTTCAATATTCTTAGGTTTTACCAAAAATTCTCAATTCCACCATGAAAATCCTAGATTCTAGGATGAAATCTTGTAAAAAGAAGTTAAGGAGTAAAGAAAATGAGTTAGAAATCACTTAGTAATATTTTGGAGAAGAAAGAGTGTTTGGAAAATCGCCTCTTACCTTTTTAGGGTTTTGAAAAATAAAAAATAACTGAAAATTCCGTTTAAATATACCCCTCTTCAGGGCCCACCGCGGACCGCACAAAAGGAACAAATAGAAATAAAAGAAAGTGAAGAAAACAAGGAAAAATGACTGCAGTGACATGATTTAGGATTTTGGTCATAACTTTCTCTACAGATGTCCAAATTGCGATTTCCTTACCTTTCCGAAAACTAGACACAAAGGTCTACAACTTTTGTTTTTGAATCATCTCAACATTCTCTGTATATAAAAGGATATAGGCTTCCGAAGTCAGACCAGTGGTCCAACTCCTTCACTGCGGACCGCACAAAATTGAGTGCGGCCGCGAAGCTCCTAGCGCGGTCAGCACAAAATCAACCGCGGACCTCGCTGGCGGTTCAGAGATCTGCACTTCTCTGACCTGCAAGAACTATGTTTTAAGCCTAAAAACATCCCGTGACCTATTCGAAACTCGTCCGAGCCCTCGAAACTTCAAACCAAATGTGCACACAACCTCGAAAATATCCTACGGACTTATTCGTGTAATCAAAGCACCAAAATAATATCATGAACATCGAATTAAACCTCAAAATCACTGAAATTTCTCAAAACTTCTTTAAACATCAATTTTTGCATTTTAGGTCCGAATCGCGTCAAATGACTTCGTTTCTTACCAAACTTTACAGACAACACATATAAATCATATTGAACCTGTACCGGGCTCCGGAACCATAATACGGGTCCGATACCACATGTTTCAACTAACATTTCACTTTCAAAAACTTTTATGTTTTTCAGAAAATAATTTCTTTAAAAAATTCATTTCTCGGACTCGGGACCTCTGAATTCGATTCCGGGCATACGCCCAAGTCCCATATTTTTCTACGGACCCTCCGGGACCGTCAAATCACGTGTCCGGGTCCTTTTACCAAAAATATTGACCAAAGTCAACTGTACTTCAAATTTCAACAGATAATTATTGTTTTTATCAGTTTTTTCACATAACGGCTTCCCGGCTACACGTCCGGGCCGCGCACACACATCGAGGTAAGATAAAAGGAGTTTTTCATGACCACAGAACACGAAACTAGCTAAAAATACACGGGATGACCTTTTGGGTCATCACATTAAGGGAAAGATTTATAAGAAAAGCATCATGATAATTCATTCAATTTATTTTTCTAATTTAGTCTTCTGATATGTCTTATAAAACTAATGTGTTGTTTAGACTATTTATTTCTTATATATTTACGTGAAGAGGATAATTGTACCTTACAATTAGATACATAAGGTTAACACTCTACCTCAATCTGTGTTTCTTATAGGATTAGAGCGATTAGATTGAAAAGAAATATGATTAATATCCTTTGATGTTTTCATCAAACAAATATGATTAACATCTGTTGATGTTTTCATCAAACAAATATGATTAGTATCCCTTATCAAATCTTTTGAAGTCACTTATATGCCAATATTTTAAGCTATTTTTATAGAGCTGATTTAGATAGCAAATATAGCCGATGGATTGAAATTATAAAAGGATACAAATTTGTACTGGATTTTTTTTTTTAACTTCATGTATTTTCTGCTTTAAAGAATGCTAGACTAAAATATGAGTATTTGAACAGTGCCACTAAATAAGTAAAGTGCATAAACTATAAAATTTTTATGGACGTGATTTATATGAAACTAATATATACCAACATATAAAATTAATTGACAAACCATTCTTTTCCAATAATAATAAAAATAAAATGTCTCGTGAATACAGTAGGACATGATTTTTTTCCCCCTATTATTGTAAATTTATGATAAAATGCAGATCATTCCTTTTCCAATTGAGGCTTTTATCATTTTCATTTAAGGCATCTTTAGCGTAAAGTTTCGTTTGCGGATAAGATAAGTTATATATTGTTGTTGACGCAGGCTTTTTTTATGGAGAAGGACTCTTAAACCTAATAAAATTTCACTTTTGCTTGTTAATCCATGCGAAAATCTGCTCGTGGTTGAAATTTACTCATAAAGTTTCCAAAGACAAAATATTAATTGAATTCAAAGTTCCCAATATTAGAAAAAGCTATAAGTATTACAATTCTATCTTTAAATAATTTAACTTTTAAAATCCAATAATTTTGACATTCTATTCTCATATCCACCACATACATATAGTGGTTAATTCTTCGTCCGTAAGATGTATCTCGTCACACTTACAAATTAGAGTGTTAGAGTGAGTTTAACTTTAATATTTGAAAAATACTTACACAATATGTAAGATAACAATAATTACATGTAAGAGACTCAACTAAATTAAGCTGGTAACCTGAAATATATTAACTTGTTGTACTTACATAATAGTCTAACCGTAATACACAAACGATAAGACTCTTCTTGATAATATTTGGCCATTCAAAAGCCAAGCACAAGTAATAAGCTTTTAATCCATAAAATATACAATATTACACTGTTAAATTCGAAATATAATTAGAATAAAGTTCCGAGGATACTGAAACTAAAAGTTATACACCTATAATAGGGGGACTTCAAGTCCTTCCAATTGTAAGCAATAGTCACTGGCTTCCTCCATTGATCAATCGCATTTCGAACCTTCTAAAAGCGTGGTGCTACGATTGCAGCACCAAAAGTTTCACGCTTTGACATCTGGAGTTACAATTCTCGAATTAAAATTCTAAGTGCATTTATTCAATTAATCTCTATCGTAGGTGATTAAAAGAAAATACCACTTTATGATTTACAAATAAACATAGTTATCCTTACAATACAATAAAATATAGAATTTTATCCAAAATACATGCATCAAAAACCAAAAGTAGATTATATCGAAATAATATAATCTTACAATTGAGAATAGAAAATTTACCGTATTTCTATCTTCGACCCCCTCCCTGATGATTCCCTGGTGACTTATCAACATGAAACTTGTGGAACGCAACATCTAAAACGGGACCGACAAAATATGACAAAAGTCCATGACTGCAATTTAAAATATTGAGCAGAACTAATTTAAATTAATTCACCAATGAAGGAGTTATATGTATTAACTTTATTCACCAATGGAGTAGTAGCGAGTTGTTTATAAATATTGGAGGATGAATCCAAATTTAATTTCGCTAGAAGTATTCCACCTTCTCACGTTTTCCTCTTTTGCTCAACATATGTAGAGTTTAAATCAGAATAGAAGTCTAGCCTTTTTAGGTGATTTACAGTTATATTCTTAAATTATATAAATATTTAAGGTTATAAAAGTCTAATAATATTTTAAGAATATTTTAAACATTTAATATTTAACCTAAATTATTCGTGTTTTTATAATAATACTAGACTCTATGTTCATGGGATGCACGAATATGCTCAGTCAAATATTATAAAACACGTACTAAAAGTAGTGGAATAGTAAACTTTCAATTTAGTAATATTCTAAAACTACTTGTTACTGAATATGTATAAAGTTTAGTAGTAAATTCCTCAAAACCAATAAAAGAAGAATGTAATATACAATCCAAATCAACTCAGGAATAAAGTTCTGTCACGAACAAAATAGAACTAAATATATTGGGTGTCGAAAGGCAACAAATTTTATGTTTGCTGGAAACATCTAACTACTTTATATTATTACCACCTCTATATGTAGATTAATGTACTTCAAAGTAGAATAGAAGAGTCATAATACAATTACAGACTCTCTTTTCCTAGTTATCTTTAACTAACCATTGTTCCTAATAATGTCGGTTAAAAAGTGTTCCTGTTCATATGAAACTAGTATGGATTTGAAACTCAAGAACCGATAACATTTCAAATAGCTGAATAGTTGAACTTGAACTCTTGTTCTAGTAAAGAGAAGGATTCAGAATCCAATACAAAGTTTAAACATTCTATTGTTAGTGACTTTAACGTTCTATAATTAGTGATTTCAAAACAATAATATATAGAAATGTAAGGGCATAAAAGTCAGTTAATATTTAGGGATATTTGTGTCGTTCAATATTTAGGTAAACCATTCGTGCTTTTGTATGCGTTACATAATAATAATGACACGTTAATATTCAAACAGGTATATATAGGCTGGAGCAATAAATTAATTAATGATAATTAATGTTATTACATTATCATAATAATCGAATTTAAAGTGATGAAGCAGGCATGAAAATAGCTCCTTTATTTTGTTATGTCCCAAAAGTGAAGAAAGATGAAGGAGAATCATTAAACCTCCAAAAAGATTCACTAAGTGAATTAACCCTTCATATCAAGCAGATTGATACCATAACGTTATCTTCAAAGCTACTGGAAAAGTTTGTGGAAACTAACATGCCTCAAAATAAGGCACTCCCCACGAAACGCACAAATGAAGATTTTGATCCTAATGCTTACAGCTTGTTAGCAAAGGCTGGATATGATCCCCACGAACCATCTAAGCTAGGGAAACTCCCACCTGGAGCTACTAGGAAAGCAAACACGATGAAGGATAAGGAGCATGTGGTGAATCAATCACATGAGGGTCTGTGTTATAAACAACCCCTCACCAGTTCACATCTCCATTAGAAGAGCAAGTAGTAAATATATCACGATGGAAGATGAACCCGCTGATCCTAATGAAAGGACTTCTGTCTTTGATCGACTTGGAGAACCAACTACAAGACTTTTGTATTTGAGAGATTGGGGCCATTGAAAAGGAAAAGAACAAGTCCCAAAGAAATTATGAAAAACTAAGAAGACCTTTTCCATCTAGAGTCCAAAGTATCTCCAAAGAGTGTCAAAGCCTGATCCCTTCCAGAATGAGGCAACAATCAGAACTTTTGATTTCATGCGGAGAGGTATTATATGAACTTATATTTTAGAAATAATTTGATTGTACCTTATTTTATTGTCGATGTATTATATGTACTTATAGTTTATAAATATGAATGTCATTATATTTTACTCATGGTCTCTTTGGATGTTGTTATGTAATTCTATGTTGAAAGTTCAATTGCTTCTCTAAAATATAATTATTATGAAATATTCTTATCAAACATCTCTATCTTGAAAGACTCCTCAAATCACTTGAATGCTATTTTTACGTTGAAACTTTATCCAAATATGATGGCAATTTTCCATTAGGATAATAGTGTTGTGACGGATCCACATATAATTAATTAAGGTGCTGTGATGGTGTCAACTTACACTAAAATTATGTTGTTTTATTGATAAATTATTTTATTTTATGTATATATATTATATGTTGAATCTCCTTAGCTTTTTCGTATGTTTAAAATTTTTATTAATATTTTAACACTACCGAGTTAAAAGAATTGACTTCATTTTTGAATCCTTAAATGCAATAGAAGACCCTAGATTTTAAACCTATCAGATTCCTTGCTCTAACACGATCACAATTTAACTCTTCCGTAGATGCATATTGTAATTCTTCATCATAAAAGAAAAGAAAGGATTACTCTGAATATAAGAAAATAATTTGATTCAAAATAACATAAAAAAATAAAACTGAACAAGAAAAAGAGAGGAAACGAATGACAAACCGATTTTAACCATGATATTGATATTGCTCCGATTGTGTCACTATAGAGCAGACCTTCCGCACTCAAGATATGAGTATAAGTGTGCAAGCTTTGAAGCTTCAGCCGGTATATATAACAAAGACATGCGGAATGTCACAAAATTGAATTTGTTGCCAGCTTTGAAAAATGGAGACTCGAAACAAATTGGAGTCCGTTGTCGATAATAGCTTTGACGAATTCTTGAACCAATTGATCTTCAATAGCCAAAAAATATTATTTGCCCTGACTTTGTTTACGTAATTTCTGTTTAGAATGGACGAATAGTTAGCATCTTTATCAAGTATAACTTATAAATATGATAGGTCTTCTTAAATTTTGACTTGAAGTCTTTAGATAAAAAGAATTAGAATTATATCATATACCATGCAAATTGACCGTGGGTGGTAATGTCCGAAAAGAATTAGAAATCTCTCATCTATAGCTTTCATGTTGAGTCCAAAAAGAATTATATTCAATATTACAATTATATCCAATATTATTTTGATTCATTAAAGAAATAATTTAACTTTTGAAGGGTTTAAAGGTCGATTAACATTTTAAGGATATTTTTATCGTTCAACATTTAACATAGAACATTCGTACTTTTATAATAATACTAGTCTCGTAATACGCGCCTTGCGCGTGTACCTTGTATTGATGAGAATTATTTAAAAAATATATATATAAATAACATTCAAAGCATGATTTTAGTCACAAAAAAATATTAAGTAAAAAGTTGAGTTCTTCAAAATGATAAATATTGATCATGATATTGACACACATATAAAGAATTTTATTCATGATCTTGTCTAAAAATATTTATTTAAGCAACAAACTAAATTAACGTATACAAAAAAAATTATTAGTAATTTGAAATTAGACTATCTTATGAATATATCTTTTGTCTTAGTAACCATGTATGTTATTATTTGTTACGTAATAATCAATAAAAATGAACAATTAAGTTAATACATTTATTATAATATTATAATTGATTTCAAAGTTATAAATATTAGAAAAACTAATTAAATGTCAATTTTATCCTATTTGAAAGTTATTCTTAAGGGTTAAAAGGTTTATTAATATTTCCCTATGAGATTTTGAGCTTTTATAATAATTGATATATATTTTATTTTTTAAGGAAATATAACAACATGTCTTTTGCTCGCAAGAAAAAAAAAAGTATTGTCTTCTTTCTACTAAAATGAACTTGAAAATAGCTTTTCAATTGTTTTAGAAAAGCTCTTAGATCTTCAAAAGCTATGTATTTCTTGTTAACACTGAAAAGTTGAATATGTTCAAATAACTTTAATTTGAACATATTGAATGATGATTGGGAAATTTTATAGAGTACAATTTATTCCTTTATTGAGTTAGCTATATATAGGATAAATATTCATTAATTTATAAAATTTAAAACTTTTACTTTATACTTGGATATAACTTTTAGTAAGTAAATTATATGTAGAGATTAGGTAATTTCACCAAATAATAAAACCAAAAAGAAAATAGTGTGTGAGATTTAAGGAAAAAGCATTTAACCAAAAAGATCTTCTAAACCTAAAAGGTATTAACTACAAAATAAATACATTTAATACTCCAACATAAGGAGTAGAAAGAATAGGAAAAAATTTAGAAAAGAATTTATTAACTTTCCTACACTGTTAATAATAAGAGAATAATTAAATAGTCATTCCTAAATTATAGGAGAATTAATTGTATAATTATTCCTAAATATTAATAAAATAATCAAATTATTATTTTATCTAATGTGAACTTTATATTTTAAAGGGTAAAAAGGGCGAACGGCATTTCGCTAAGGGACTTCGTACTTTTAATATAGTATTAATTTTTATGTACGTGCATTGCACATTAATAATGGCACGTGATGATATAGTCAATTATTTTACAAAATTAAATTAATAAGATAAATATCAATAATAAAGTAACCCTTAAAATGTATGAATATATAATGCCGCCATAATTTACACATGCTTAGAAATGTTATTACATATATAGCATAATATGTAACTCAAACTCATTGGATATCATTGTACGAACTTGTAAAAATGATCAATTAAGTCATGTAAGTTATGACATACTATTATGTTCTTATAGTTTATAAATATGTAATGCGATGATATCTTACCTAAACTTCTTTGTATACGATATGCTTTGTGTATGTACTATTCTGACGCTTTGGTTGCTCAATCATGATAAAAACGTTTGTTGTGAATATTGATATTCCTCTTGAAAGTGCAATATATAGTTGTCTATGCGAAAAAATATGTTGCGGGACACACAATCCAACATTGAATTGGTTGTCCTTATACTTTATTTATTGTCATTGCAAAACAAAAGCATACTGAAAATTGTTTACGAACAAATTTAAAAGGATTTTCTTCATTTCCAACTCCTTGTGCACAAATAAATAGGTAGAATTAAAAACATTCACGCGACCATTTATAATGTAATAGCTTATATTCTGTTGAAATAAAATTTTTCAATCTTCAACATTTTTTATTGAAAAGCATTGCCCGGATCTTTATCCCCTATAAATTAATCTAAATAGAATTGTAGATTAATTAAAAATAATATGAATAAGTAACAAATTATATCAAAATAAATATACAAAAAGCCTACCTCTTCGTCAACAAACGTTAAATGCCAACGCAAACCCTCTCCGTTGTCATTCTTATATTTTATTATTGGTCCTCTTCGAATAACCAATACCTTAATTACTCATTCAACATCATAAGGTTTAAGGTTATTTATTGGGACACATTGTTTCTCCAAATCTGATTCCATTACACCGCGCGAAGTACCTACAATGTATAAGCAAACGGTGCAAAATATTATCTAATAGCTGAAAACTAATATTGTTACACTAACATTAGTTGAAATAACACAAACCATTGATCTCTGAAGATATGCAATTTAAATATTATACTGCGTCAATGTAAAAGACTTTGATATCCCAAACTAAAAACTACGCTGAAAAGCAAAGAAGTACGACACAAAAACAATAAAAATAAAAGTTAAGATATCATTGTTTTTCTCTCTAATTCATAAACATAACCCTAAAATATTACTCAATTACAAAAAATAAAAATAATAGAGAAAACTAATAATATCCTAGGAGAAAGTTTCTTCATTCTCCACCAATTTTTTTAGAAAACAATGACTAACAATGTCTGTTTTTATAGGAATAACTAACTTATTCTTTTCCTATATGGATTCATGCAATAAAGTTGAATCCTATGCAAATAGAAAAAAAATTAAATAAGGACACATTAGCTAAATCCTTAGGAACTTTTTAGTTAATCGTGCTTAAAACCTTTTAATATTTGAGCATTGAAGTAAACTAATGAAAGAATAAGACTTAGAGTTGGTGAAAGAATAAGACTCAGAAGGTTAACTCTATTTATGGTAGCGTAACCTTAATTTAAATACAAAGCATTTCATTGGCATATTGCATTCTCATAGTTGCCGCTTGAACATATTAAAATTTTCTTTAATTTTTCTTTTATGTCTTTCTTTTAATTTTTAGTCTCCTTTTTCATTATAGGATTAATTAGATATGCGTAGGATGCTCATCCACTTATATACAAATTACATAACATGCAACAATTATCTTTTTGAAAGTTTTAATTTCGTTTTACTTTTCTTCTTGTAATGACGATTAGAATTAGTTAAGTTTTCAACTAATCTTTGTGTTGCAGAGTTTAGGATTCTTTCCTTACTCCTTATCTTTTTTATGTTTTGTTTCCTTTAGGTGAGGATTCCAAATTATAATAGGATTTTCTTTGTTTAGGATTCTTTACTTATATTATGTTTTTTTATTTTTATTGTTACTTACGTGTGTCTTTTCTTTGTTTAAGTTTAGGATTCAATTTTAATTTTAGGTCATGTCACGGAAAAAATGAATTTGACCCTCAATAAGAAAGAGTTTGATGTATGCGTAGTTTAAATGAAATTTTTTTTTTAGCTTTATGTAACTTACAATTATATTCTTAAATTATATAAATAATTAAGGTTATAAAAGTCGATCAGTATTTTGAAGTTATTTTAGTCATGCAACATTTAACATAAATTATTCGTGCTTCTGTAATAATATAGATAGATAGATATAGATAGATAGATAGATGTATATAGATAGATAGATAGATTAATATAGTATAGATTTACGTTAGAGATTTTATTTTAAAATATACACCCAAAGGTTGTAGCTTTGTAATAATAAAGTAAATTAAAAAGTTATGGTAAAAATTACACGGGGCGCCCTATTTAGGCGCCACTTTTTAATCTGTACCCACTTTGTTTTTATTTTTGCACCCGTGCCCGTTTTTTTTGTTAAAAGCCTTACGAAAAGACAATTTTACCATTTGTATTACAAAGACTACTTTCTCTTCAAGCAACCCCCTATTCCATTACTTTCAAATACTCATCTCTCTCCCGTTCTTCGCTTTTTTACGAACTCAAATTGCATTCGTCCTATTTAGTGCATTCGTCCCTATTGATTTTCAACTGTTTGTTCGGCAAAAATCAAACCGGTCTTAGTATAATCACAGGTACATTGCACTAAATTTACGATTTAATTTTTGGGTTTTGTTTTTGTTTTGTGATAGTGTGATGACCCAAACGGTCATCTTATGTAATTTAAGCTATATCTGTGTTCCGAGGCTCCGAGAGCCTCCGTTAGTCTCACCTCGATATGCGTGCGCAGCCCGGGCGTGTAGCCGGGAAGCTATTATGTAAAAATTGGATAAAAAAATGAATTTGGATAATTAATAAATGAATATAGTTGACTTTGGTCAACATTTCTGGTAAACGGACCCGGACCCATGATTCGACGGTCCCGGAGGGTCCGTAGGAAAATATGGGACTTGGTCATACCCCCGGAATCGAATTCCGAGGTCCCAAGCCCGAGAAATTAATTTTTAAAGAAAATTGTTTTCTGAAAAATAATAAAGGATTTTGGA
The DNA here is from genome assembly GCA_005239495.1 of Nicotiana undulata. Lineage (NCBI taxonomy): Eukaryota > Viridiplantae > Streptophyta > Magnoliopsida > Solanales > Solanaceae > Nicotiana > Nicotiana undulata. Next base: position 569 of record ML241452.1, on the reverse strand, counting down.
AATGAATAATTATGTGAAAACTGTGTTGCCGGGCCTGTATTATGGTTCCGGAGCCCGGAAAGGTTTATTATATGTTATGTGACTTATCTGTAAAATTTGGTGTAAAACGGACTTGAAATGACGTGATTCGGATTAAAAATGGGAAATTTAGAAGTTTATGAAGTTTAAGAAATTTCTAAGAGTTTTGAGGTTTAATTCCGTGTTTTTGATGATATTTTGATGATTTAAAAGCTTGAACAAGTCCGTAGGATGTATTGGGAGACGTGTGTGTTTTTGGTTTTTAGACCCGAGGGCTCGGGTGAGTTTCGGGTGGCTAACGGGATAGTTTCAAGTTTNGGCTTAAGGGGAGGGGTGGTCAGATTGCTCTATGCGATCGCATCACCCCATCCGCGATCGCATAGAGGGGCAGTGTACCTGGGTGGGGGTGGGGTAGTTGTTCACTGCGATCACATAGAGATGTCCGCGATCGCATAGTGTGTAGGTATGATAGGGTGGGGACTGGGTATTATCTCTCTGCGATCGCATAGTTTCGTCTGCGATCGCAGACGCCTGGTCCGTTCCCTTCCGCG
>ML241450.1:0-54914 GCA_005239495.1 Nicotiana undulata | reverse complement strand
ACGCCACGTTACGTATTTTACGTAAGAGAAGAGAGAAAAATAACACGTGGGGTTTCACAGAAGAGCTCATCAAAATAATTTAGTTGGGAGAGAAGAAAATTGAAGCTAATGATAAGAAAGTGAAAACATACAATTCCCGAGTTGATCAGATATCGGGGGCACCGCCAATTTTGAAAGGGATGGATTCGAAGAAATTTGTACAGAAGCCTTTTCCTCCAAGTGCGTCTCCAAAGCCCATTCCAAAAATGTTTCGTATGCTGGATATACCTAAGTACAATGGGACCACCGATCCCAACGAGCATGTCACCTCCTATACATGCGCCATCAAAGGTAACGATTTGGAAGATGATGAGATCGAATCTGTTTTATTGAAGAAGTCCGGAGAGACTCTATCGAGGGGGGAAATGATTTGGCACCACAATCTACCGCCAAATTCCATTGACTCATTTGCCATGTTAGTAGACTCTTTCATAAAGGCACATGCCGGGCCATAAAGGTTGCGACAAGGAAATCAGACCTTTTTCAAAGTAAAATAGAAGGATAATGAAATGCTGATGGAGTTCGTGTCCCAATTTCAAATGGAACGCATGGAGTTGCCACCAGTCACAGATAATTGGTCCGTTCAAGGTTTCACTCAGGGGTTGAATGAACGAAGTTCGATAGCATCACGTCAACTGAAGCAAAATTTGATTGAATTTCCAGCGGTTACCTGGGCCTATGTACATAATCGGTACCAATCAAAGATTAGGGTCAAGGACGACCAATTAGGAACTCCTTCCGGTTCATTATATCCGAACATGTCCGCAGAAAAAAATAAGAGGGACGTCGATTGGGAGCCACATACGAACAAAGATCGATATCAACCATACATCGCAGATCGCAGGAATGGCGGCTCAGGACGTAATTCCACTCGAAATGATCGAAGAAGTGATTGAGGACAGAATTCTGGGGGTCTTATGAGCAAAAGTGGGTTTGATAAGTATACCGATCCTACAGAGGCACCTCGGATGTCAGAATATAGCTTTAATGTTGACAAATCAGGCATTGTATCGGCAATTGGAAGAATCAAAGATACTAGATGGCCCAGGCCCATACAGACTGATCCTTCCCAAAGAAACCCCAATTTAATGTTTAAGTATCATGGCACGCATGGCCACAGAACCAAGGATTGCAAGCTAGTAAGAGAGGAGGTAGCCCATCTATTCAAGGAGGTCCACCTTTGAGAGTTCCTAAGTATCGAGCCAAGAATCAGTTCAGATAAAGGGACGCCAATAGGAAAAATGAACAGGAGGAGCCAAAGCATGTAATCCTTATGATCGTCGGCTGGGTCGATATTCCACAAGGGCTCGTGTTCAAACGCACTAAGGTATCAATTACTAGGGAAAAACGGACCCGAGATTATGTTCCAGAAGGCACCGTATCATTCAACAACGAGGAAGTAGAAGGAATTTTTCAACCTCACAACGACGCTCTAGTAATTTCTATCTTATTAAATAAAGCTCAAGTTAAGCGTGTTTTAGTGGATCCAGGTAGCTCGACAAATATCATCCGATCGAGGGTCGTGGAGCGGCTCGGCCTACAAGACCAAATCATGCCCGCAACTCGGGTCTTGAATAGTTTCAATACGACCAGCAAAACAACTAAAGGAGAGATCATCCTACTGGTTAACGTGGCTGGAACTATCCAAGAAACTAAGTTCCGTGTAATCGAGGGCGACATGAGGTACAACGCCATACTCGGGAGGCCCTAGATTCAGAATATGAGGGTAATCCCTTCGGCTGTCCACCAAATGATGAAATTCCCGACACTGGACGAGGTGAAAACAGTATATGGGGAGAAGCATGCTACAAAGGAAATGTTCGCAGTCGATGAGGTAATACCGATATCAGCACTGATCAACATCGAAGGGATCAAACATCAAAGGAAAACAAGAGGCCAAATAGCAATCACAGTCACCAACCTCGACTGAATTGGGGAAACAGGAAATAGAGGAAGAAGAAGCTGAAGATTAGTGGACCCCTCGAACCTTCGTTGTTCTCGAAGATTCCGACGCCACTAAATCAACAGTCGAAGAGCCGGAACATGTTATATTGATCGAGTACCTACCTGAGCGAAAGGGATACCACAAGAGATAGCAACCCCTCGATTGAGCCTGGCCCCGAAGTTTAGGCCAGTGAAACAAAAGAGAAGGCCCCAGTCCGAGGTAAAACACGCATTCATCAAGGTCGGGGTAACTAAACTTTTCAATATAGGATCGATTCGGGAAGTAAAATATCCCAAATGGTTAGCAAATATATTCGTCCCTAAAAAGGGGAACAAACTTAGGATGTGTGTAGATTATAAGGATTTGAACAAAGCATGCCCCAAAGATTCTTTTCCTCTGCCTAACATCGATCGTATGATCGATACCATGGACGGCCACGATATCCTTCATTTTCTCGACGCCTATTCCGGGTACAATCAAATCCAAACGAACCCGGAAGATCAGGAAAATACTTCATTCATCACAAAGTATGGAACATATTGCTATAATGTGATGCCTTTTGGGCTAAAAAACGCAGGGGCTACCTATCAACGTATAGTAAACAAAATGTGCGAAGAACAAATAGGTAAGTAAATGGAAGTATATATTGATGATATTCTCGTTAAGTCCCTGCGTGCAGAGGGACATTTGACACATTGCAGGAAACTTCAAGATATTAAGAAAATACAACATGAAGCTCAACCCCGAGAAATGTGCTTTCCGGGTCAGTTCGAGCAAGTTCCTCGGAATCATGGTGTCAAATCGGGGGATCGAGATCAACCCTGATAAAATCAAGGCTATCGAAGACATCACTGTCATGGATAGCATTAAAGTAGTACAAAGGCTGACAGGGTGGATAGCTGCCTTAGGTCGATTCATCTCAAGATCGTCAGATCGGAGCCATAGATTCTTCTCACTACTGAAAAAGAATAATGATTTCGCCTGGACCCCCGAATGCCAACAAGCGCTAGAAGAATTAAAACGATACCTCTCGAGCCCACCATTGATTCATACTCCAAAGACATATGAGAAGCTCTTATACTTAGCGGTCTCGGAAATCGCGGTAAGTGGTGTCCTGGTTCGAGAAGAACAAGGTACACAATTTCTTGTTTATTACGTAAGTCGTAATCTAGGAGAAGCATAAACTAGATACTCACATTTAGAAAAATTGGCACTTTCTCTAAAAAACGCCTTTAGGAAGCTAAAACCATATTTTCAGTGCCACCCAATATGTGTATTAACCACTTACCCACTTCGTAATGTTTTACATATGCCCGAACTGTCTGGACGATTGGCCAAATGGGTCGTCGAACTCAGTGGTTACGATATAGAATATCAACCCCGACCATCAAGTCTCAAATTTTAGCAAACTTCGTGGCCGATTTTATGCCAACCCTTCTGCCCGAAGTTGAAAAGGAACTTTTATTGAAATCAGGTACATCATCGGGAATATGGACCCTTTTTACAGCCGGAACTTCGAATGTGAAGGGGTCTGGGCTAGGCATCATTTTGAAGCCGCCCACGGGCAATAATATTAAGCAATGTATTAAAACTTATAAGTTGACTAACAATGAGGCCGAGTACGAGGCCATGATTGCAGGTCTCGAACTAGCTAAAATCTTGGGAGCGAAAGTCCTCGAAGCCAAGTGCGACTCCATGCTGGTAGTAAACCAAGTAAATAGAACCTTCGAGGTTCGAGAGGATAGAATGCAAAGGTACTTAGATAAGCTGCAAGTGACACTGCATCGTTTTAAATAATGGACTTTGCAGCATGTACCTCGAGAACAGAACAATGAAGCCAATGCCCTTGCAAATCTGGGATCGTCAGTCGAGGACGACAAAATCAGCTCGGGGACTGTCGTTCAACTCTCAAAGTCAGTAATCGAAGAAGGTCATGCTGAGATAAACTGCAAAAGCCTAACCTGGGATTGGAGGAATAAATATATTGATTATTTGAAGCACGAAAAGCTCCAATCGGACCCTAAGGAATCGAGCGATCTACGAATAAAAGCTTCTCGATTCACATTGGTTGAGGATGGAATATTGTACATGAGGATGTTCAATGGACCATTAGCGGTATGCTTGGTACCAGGGGACACCGATTATGTCATGCGAGAAGTTCACGAAGGTACTTGTGGGAACCACCCTGGTGCCGAATCACTAGTTCACAAAATCATCAGAGAAGGATATTATTGGTATAGTATGGAAAGGACACTAAAGAGTTCGTTCGAAAATGTTATAAGTGTCAAAGGTATGCACCAATGATCCACCAGCCTGGAGAACAACTTTATTCGGTCCTATCCCCATGGCCATTTATGAAATGAGGGATGGATATCGTCGGCCCTCTGCCGTCGGCCCCAGGTAAAGCTAAATTCATTTTATTTATGACTGACTATTTCTCTAAATGGGTTGAAGCACAAGCCTTCAAGGAGGTCATAGAAAAAGAAGTTATAGACTTCATCTGGGATCACATCATATGATGATTCGGGATACCTGTCGAGATTGTATGCGACAATGGAAAGTAGTTCATTAGCAGCAAGGTAACAAAGTTTCTCGAAGATCACAAAATAAAGAGAATCTTATCGACACCATATCATCCTAGCGGAAATGGGCAAGCCGAAGCGACGAACAAAACCATCATTCAGAATCTGAAGAAAAGGTTGAACGATGCCAAGGGAAAATGGAGAGAGATTCTACCCGAAGTCCTTTGGGCATATCAAACGATGTCGAAGTCCAGTACGGGGGAAACACCATTCTCCTTAGTAAACGGCGCCGAAGCCTTGATTCCGGCCGAAGTTGGGGAGCCCAGTGCCAAATTTCAACACACAACGGAAGAATCAAATCACGAGGCTATGAATACTAGCCTCGAACTATTAGATAAAAAATGAGAAGCCACCCTCGTTCGAATGGCCGTGCAAAAATAACGTATCAAAAGATATTATAATCGGAGGACCAACCTTCGCCACTTCGGAATCGGGGACTTGGTTCTGAGAAAAGTCACCATCAACACTCGAGACCCTAATGAAGGAAAACTCGGCCCAAATTTAGAAGGACCTTACCTAGTCCTCGATATCGTCAAAAAGGGATCTTACAAGCTAGGGCACGTTAAACGGTGAGCAACTACCAAATAATTGGAACATCTCACTCCTCAAGCGATATTATTGTTATGTTATGACCTTCTCCTTTTTTCATGTACATTTTACATTAACTTATTTCAAGTGTTCGAGTGAAGATATCGAAGTTCTCATCAAGAAGGAATATATTAGGACCTTAAAGCACGCGTAGAACTCTTTTTCCCTTCAACCGGTTTTTATCCCAAATGGGTTTTTCTAGCAAGGATTTTAACGAGGCAACCATTGTTCGTGCTGACTTAGAGTATCTCAGGTTTCTTTACAATCAACCTCGAATACTGGGGGGAATCACCCTTGAATGTTATGTTTTCAAGGAAAATACTTCACGCTGACGGGGTCTCGGTACGAAAACTTTGTAATGGGCCAAACGGTTGAATGAACTGTTCCCATATAGATTATTCAATCCCTAACGACAAAACATGTACGCATGTATGAGTTATTCAAAGAAGTATTTTTTCCTTACCAGATATCTTGTGCCTCAATGAAATTTTTTACTTCACAAGCTCCATACTTACAAATTCTTGTGAAAACTGGCTCAAGGTCCAAGTGTAACTACACCTCGAACGATATGCTCGGGGAATGCCGTCAAAAATCAACATATTCGAACTATCTAACTTCGAAATCGTAAGACCGCAATAAGGAAACCCTCGATTTATAGTCCAAGGCCACCATTCTCGAGGACTAACACTTTGAACAAGTTCAGAGTGTTATTGGGAAAACAAGCCCAAGAGTCATACCCAAAGGCTACGACCAAATTAACGCGGCTCGGAGACGTCTGAATCCCGCAATAGAAACAGGCCTTCGAATTCTTTGAAAAACCGGTTAAAAAAAGGCTATGCTCGGCAAAATTATCAAAGGCCTTCGATAAATCAGCCCTCGAAAAACCTTAAGAGGTATCAAATTATTCAAATACAAATTTTTGCTAAGGCGCAAAAAGTAAAGGGGTTTCGATCAATATTAAACCCTCAAAAATCCTAATGGGTAAAAGATTCATGCTAAGGCATAACAAAATTCTCATAAAGTCTTTAAGCCGAAAAAGGGGGAAAAAGCCATTCTTTTAAGGCCATATCGGCCCGATTCAAAGAGCCTAAGGGCATGACATTTTAGAGTTCGAGAACACGTTCTAACTCAATTCGAACCTAAGGGTTCCACTACTTCGAGCTTGAGTAAAAACTCACTCGACTACAGTTCGAGAATCCGTTCTCACTCAATACAAACCTAAGGTTTCTATTGCTTCGAGTTTGAGTTTTGTGACTTCGGTCAAGTTTCCCAAAATCGAAGTCTCGAACATATTATCAAAGGCATAAAGTGTGCCAAATTTTTACAAGGCACAAGCAAGTTTGAAGACAAAATTTGAGAAGAAATTCAAAAGGAAAATATCTTTATATATATACTTGAACAAAAGTATGTACAAAAGACTGATCGGCGCCCACCTATACCACTAGATAGTAGCAAGGTAGGGGTCAATGCAGCTTTTACCCGAACGGGTCGGGATCGAATCCACAGGGAGTTACTAATGTGGGAGTTGAGTTCCTAAGTGATCTAGTAGTGTGTTGTGCTTTTAATTGTACTTCTCATAAATTTGGTTTGATACTTGAACTACAGTTTAAACTAATTGAATTTGCTAATTAACTAACTAATATCTTTTTGAGTGTTTTCTTAATAGATAAAAGGGACTAGGGCTATGACTTTCTCCTAGGTGAAACTTAACGGGATAAAAAACCTAAGGCAAAGACGTTATGTTGGGGATTGTGATATAGCCAATGCCTGGAATTACCCACTCTATACCTCTCGGTAGCTCGAGTGGATTTTCCCTAATTGCCTCTCTCGAGACCAATTGGGTGTCAAAATTATGCAAGCAATATAGACTCAAGTAGGGTTTTACTATCTCTAGGTTTAACCCGTTAATTAGGACTATCAATCTCTTGATTACATCCCAATTTCTTGTTGGACTGATTTTCTAGACTCAAGTTCTCTTTCTCAAGAAGAACCCAAGTCAAATAAACACCAATTAGTGTTTGCAACCACTAATTTAACATGGAAAACACAAATCAGCCCAAATACCAATCACCCATAAACATCTAAGCCTTAAATTAAAGGACCCACCAAATACTCACACTAGGGTTGATCCACAACCCTAGCAAATGGGTCTAGCTACTCATGCTAAGAGAAGAAACCAAAGAAATAAATGAAGAATAACCAACATAATTTAATTACAAACTAATATTTGAAGATTCAATGATAAAACACTTCTAAAATTACTCAAAATGGCTGAGCAATATCGTTCACGAGCTCCCTTTAAAGTTGGATTACAAAAGCTCACCTAAAAATGGGAAAAGAAAGTATTTATACTGGGCTGAATTTTCTGGACAAAAATACCCCTGCGGGGTTACTGCGGACTGCAAGAAATGGAGTGCGGCTGCGGTGAGGCTTTTTGGCTTCAAGAATCTGTTCTCTGAACTTGGCCACCGCGGGCCGCATAAAATACACCGCGGCCGCGGTGGCTTCTATTGCGGCCGCACAAAAAGGATTGTGGACCGCACTAGTCTTAAGCCTTCACATTCCCAGCTCTCTGAATCTGATCATTGCGGTCCGCACAAAAAGGAGTGCGGCCGCGGTGAGGTCGTTGCGGTCCCATAAAATAACTTTGCGGCCACAATGTTTGAGCTTCCTAAATTTTTCCTCTATGAATCTCCTCATTGCGGACCGCACTGGATTTGTTGCACTATGCTTGGACTTGTTCTTGGTACTTGTGCATGTTTCACTCCTTTTTGAGCTGGTTTTGACTAATTGTCATCTTTTTTACCAAACCCTGCAATCAAGTACAACATGTAAGCCTTTGGGACTAATTTGTATACAATTTAAACCAAAACTTAAGCAAGAAGGAGTATAAAATGAAGTTTAATCCTTAGTTATCAACTCCCCCAAACTTAAGCTTTTGCTTGTCCTCAAGCAAACAAAATAAGCCCCACCTCTTAAGAGTTACTCCAAGAAAATTTAGTTGCCTTAAGGTGACCTCTTCTAGAATCAATTGGGACTAACAATTGCCCTCAATTCAAATGAATCATTAACAACATTCGACCTTTAAACACCATGGATTCAGAGTGACACAAGAGCATCAAGAGTTGACTCAACCCATCAAAGAAATTCTTTCTACTACTTTGGTCATTGTGGAACCCAAACTCATACTCCTCAACTCCCCCTAAGCAATCCTCACTTTTAGATTGTAGCACTCGGAACGAGGATAATGAAAACACACTCATCTCTCTCAAAGAAAGGTCTCAAGTCCGGCTCTAAGTACCATAGGCTTTCCCCTTATGTGAGTCACCACTAATGTAAGCTTCATTCAACTCAAGATCATATAGGACTTTTGTGGAGATATAGTGAAGGCTTTTGGTTCAAGGTTGGAAATATTTGGTCTAGGTGGGTTCCATCTTCCCCTAAGCACTTCATTTGTTTCACTTTTGCGCACATTCTCTTGACTTTTTGAGTCATTAAGCTCTTTCTGAAGGGTTAGAGAGACATACTGTCACTCCTTCTTGTTCATTTCAAATATTTTTATCCTTTCTAAACATTCCACACCTTTCATCTCTTCTTTCATTGATTTCCTTTATTTCTTCTAAATTGTTCATTCTTTTTGACTTTTTGGTTTTTTCTTTCTTTCTTTCATTGCCTTTCCTTTTCTTCATTTTGTAACTTTTTTCACTTTGTTGCATTCCTCGTCTCTCCCCCAAACTTATGCTTTTTCCTTGCGCTAAGGAAAGATAGGCTGCCAAGAGAGGGTAAGAACGGGTAAAGGCTTGTATCGTGGTTTTTTGAAAGAAAAAGGTCTAAGGCTCAAAAGGGTTGACTAGGGATATTGTCATTGGTAGGCTATGGAAATTTTCAAGTCATTATTCGGATCAAGGAGATCCTATAATCACATCTCAAGTCAAACAACACTTAGGATTTCGCCTAGACAAACATTCAGGGCAAGTTCTAGACTAATGGCACGGGACTTGGACTTGCAATTCAAATTCTCACCACACAAGCTATGGGATTGCTAAAGAAACAGAGTCGGGGGCCCACAACGACCTTAGCTAAGATTTGAGCAACACAATGGTCCCGAAAAACCACTTGATGATTATCGGCCAACACAAGAGTCTCAAGGTCACAACTTTCACCATCCTATACACAACAATTTGTTTTTGACCATAGGATCAAAGGCAAATGTGTTAGGCCCAAGTGAAGCTTTGCTTGAGGCACCATTACTCACTAGCTACTATTTACACAAAAAGCAAAAAGAAAAACAGACTCAAACCCTTAAGAAGGTTGTCATGCCATCCATCATTGGGAAGAGCCACCCGGTTCACACAAGTTCTACCTTTGGAAAGAACCGTGACATTAAGAAAACCAAAGGTTTATTGCACGCACAAATTCAAAACAAGAAGCTACTAAAATGAAATAAGAAGCTATGAAAGGAAAAATGCGGAAAATGTAAAATGCGGAAAGTAGAATAAATATATACAAGAGGGGGTTTAATCGAATATACATAAGGGGGAATGAATGTATACATCAGAAAGTAACTTTATATATAGACCAACGAAAATACGAAAAGTAAACTAGAATTGTAAAATTATGTACATACCAAAAACAAAAAGAAAGCATAATAAAAAAGAAATAGTATCAAATATATACAATCATCCAAATAGGTCTACCCCCTCAAATGAGAGCTAGCATTGTCCTCAATGCTAACTAACCAAAAATAGCTCAAAAACAAAAAGAAAGCATAATAAAAAAGAAATAGTATCAAATATATACAATCATCCAAATAGGTCTACCCCCTCAAATGAGAGCTAGCATTGTCCTCAATGCTAACTAACCAAAAATAGCTCAAAAACAAAAAGAAGAGAGTAAAAAGAAACTCCATATTGGCCCTCCGTCTGCATAGGCTCCTGGTGCTGGTTCCCTAGGTCCTCGGACTGCTCGGGAGCCAGTGACTGACTCCCTATAACCTGTGTCTCCTCTGGGACCTGGGACTGTACCGGAATCTGAGGTTTCTCCTGTACTGGCATCTGGGGTTGGGCAGAGGAATCTCTTTGCGGGTCTGCCAACTGTATCACAACATCAACAGTACAGGGAATCACCCTCCTCCTCTTTGGTGGCCTCTCTAACTCCTGCTCCGGCTCAGGATGGGCTGTTGGGGCAGGGTCATGGAACAATAGATCCATAGGCAAATGATCAGCCTTCAACTTCTCCACCTCTGTCACCAACTTTTTTATTGACTGCTTCGAGGCACGAGTCTTTCTTAATTTCTTTGTTTCCTTGGCAAGCTCTTTCAGCGCCTTTCCATGAGAATCAACCGCAGTAATGATCAACTACTGGTTCTCTAAGAGCTTCTTATGGTTTTCTAGAAGCTCCTTGAGAGTGTCCTCCACTGACTGTGGGACCTGCGGCTGAGGAGGTGTAGACTGGGCTGCCACCGATGTAGAAAGTACAGACAACTTAGAAGTAGCTGCCTGCATCCAGTTGTTGATACTGGCAAGGGTTTGGCTCAATCGGTGGGCAGTCAATGGATATGCAGCAGATGTGGGAATGGATGGGGATATAGAAGTGGAGGGTCCTGGAGCAATGTCTGGGGTGGCTGAGGAGGAGCCACTGCTACCACTGGCTCTTCAGACTGGCTAGTAGAAACAATGGATTTGCCCTTGTAGTTCTTGCTCTTAGGGTTGTCATCACCCTGCAGGCTATACCAGGAAAATGGAGCTTTTGGTTTTACCTTCACATCAAACTTCCTACTTTCTACCTCTTGATCCTCGAAATACATAGTTAGGAAATTTGGGAAGGGGTATGATCTGTCACCTTCGTTCACCACCTGTGTGATTACTTTGGACATCACATTCCCATGGTTTATCAGTTACGCTGTCGGGTACCCTGCCATGATTGATGTCACCAACACAGCCCGGGAGAGAGGAAGAGAGTTTTCGTGGGTGGTGGGATCTAGCCGGCTGCACACAAACGTCTCCCACCTTTTTGCTTCGAAATTCATTGTTCTCTTCAAAATTTTAACTCCCGCTTGCAACCATTCTGGGTGGTACCCGGGATTTCCAAATGCTCTGCTAACCATGGACGAACATCCTCTCCCAAGTCTAACTTCTCTAAGCACAATGTCTCATCTTCCTCCGGGAATTCCAGGTAGTCGTTGATTGTCTTTCCATCAAACATGACTGTCAGATTTCGCACCTTAGTCACTTTAGTGTCCTTTTTGACATGGGCCACATTGGCGTAGAACTCTTTGACTAGGTGCTCATTAGCTTCCACCACTTGACATGATAAATAATCCCATCCAGATCTCTCTTTGAACTACTTCAGCACATTAGGGTTGTGAGGCAAGAGGTCCTTTCTGATGAATTTTCTCTCAGGTATTAACTTCCTCTCGGGCCACCACTCTCGGAACTTGTGGTAGGCCGGTTCACTCATAAACCTGTCTTCCCATGCTTCTGGTTTCCTTGTTCTCTCTACTCCTCCTACTTGGGGCTCACCCCTTCCTTCTTCTTATGTGGAATGCTCACCGGATAGTGAAGCTGTCGGTGAGGTAGAATATTTATTTTCACTGGCTGCAGCTGAGCCCTCAGACGACTCAGAGGACCTCTGTGCTGATGCTTGGGCAGGAGGGGAGCTTGGAGGTGTATTTGTCAATCTGAATCTCTCCGTAAAGTCAGGGACATACTGTGGCACGGAATCTGAGTCAGATGCCTCCCGGGAGGGTGCATACTCACTTCCCGAATGGGAAGCAGCTCTATCCAAAGCTTTAATTGTATTTCTGGTCTCTTTGATACTTTTCCGGACTTGGGGAGTCAATTGATCATCCCCTTTCCTCTACCCCCGGAGGACTCCCTTTTGCCGGGTTGTTTTCTACCACCGCCTCTTGATTGAACCATTGTCTGCAAGTGGAATTTAGATTGAATTTGTTAGTATCACAATAGTAGATGCAGCAGTGAGAATTAAAAATTGCAGATAGTAGAAGGCCTAGTTGCAGAATAGCAGATCGTGGACCGCACAAAATGAAGTGCGGCCGCAAAGAAGGTATCGCGGACCGCACAAAATGCATCGTGATCCGCACTGAGGTGGGGTTCAGACTACCCACTTTCTGAAGAAGACCACCGCGGACCGCACAAAATAGTGTTGCGGTCCACATTAAGTCACCGCAGACCGCACAAAATCCACCGCGGTCGCGGTCCCTAACTGAGGCCTTTCTGAACTTTTAGCACCGCGGTCCGCACAAAATACCATTGTGGACCGCACAGACTATCAACCTAGGGTTTCAAATTACCGTTCAATTTTAGCGTAAATTCACATGTTATTGATCCCCTAGGTGTGTAATAAGTGTTTTTAAACTAATTAGTCCTAATTTAACTATTATTAAGCAAACCCTAGAATTGATTTAAAGAAAAGGGAAGAAAAAGAAGAAAAACAACTATTTAAAAAGAAAATAACAAAGTTAAAAAAATAAGAAAACAAAATTAAAATTACCAGATGTAGGATGCTGTGTAGATGAGTGAGATGTAGCAGTTGAAGTTAAGAGGGAGGATGAACATTGATTTTTTTCTACTATTGAGTGTGCAAAGAGCGAAAAGGGTAAAAGGAGGGCCTCAGGCCCTATATATAGAAAAAGACCTGGAACCCATTGCACCTACCCCATCGCGGACAACACAAAATGGCACCGCGGTCCGCGGTACTTAACTTCAAGTGGTACTGGGCAGATGTCCACTGCGGATCGCAAGAAATGCAATGCGGCCGCAGTGGTCCACCGCGGACCGCACAAATTGCATTGTGGCCATGGTGGAAAACTTCAGAGAACCCTTTTTACTGAGGAATCACTCTGCGGACCGCATTGGAATTTTCCCCCCGCACTAAGGTCATTGCGGCCACACAAAATGTAATGCGGCCACAGTGCAAACTTCAGAGAGCTCATTTTTTTCCAACTTAGTCCTGCACTGCATCAAAACAATCCTACAACATCCCACAACCAGTTAGTCAAAAAACAAATCCTATACTACAAAGAAAATCAAAGAAAGACAAAAAGAAAAACACATGGGTTGCCTCCCAAGAAGCGCCTGATTTAACGCCGCGGCACAACACAAGTTACCCTCAATTCACTTTAGATGGAGCAGTGCCACCACGTGGCTGTCATCAATCTTGCCCAAGTAGCGCTTGACCCTGTTCCCATTAACTCTGAAAATCTCCCCACTTTTGTTCTTTAAATCAAGTGCACCAAACGGAGTCACAAACACCACTTCAAAAGGTCCACTCCATTTTGACTTAAGCTTTCCCGGAAATATACGTAACCGAGAGTTGAACAAGAGAACTAGATCACCCACTTTGAACTCGTTGCCACGAGCATATTTATCATGAAGGTACTTCATTTTGTACTTGTACAAGGACGAACTGGAGTAGGCATGGAATCTGAATTCATCAAGTTTATTAAGGTGCTCCGCACGAAGATTGGCTTCCACGTCCCATTCAAGATTCATCTTCCTCAAAGCCCACATGGCCTTGTGCTCTAACTCAACAGGTAGATGGAAAGATTTTCCAAACACCAACCGGTACGGAGACATACCAATCGGGGTCTTGTAATCAGTTCTATAAGCCCATAGAGCGTCATCCAACTTATTTGACCAATCAGTCCTATTTGCATTGACCGTCTTTGACAATATATTCTTGATTTCTCTGTTTGAGACTTCAACTTGGACACTCTCTTGATTATAATGAGTGGAAACTTTGTGATTGACACCATACTTTGCCAGCAAAGTGTCAAAAGATCTATTACAAAAATGCGACCCCCCATCACTGATGATTGCACGAGGAGTGCCAAACCTTGTAAAAATGCTCTTTTTGAGAAATGCAACAACACTCCGGGCCTCATTGTTGGGTAGATCCACGGCTTCAACCCATTTTGAAACATAGTCAACCGCCACGAGAATGTATGTGTTCCCACATGAGCTAACAAAGGGGCCCATAAAATCGATGCCCCATACATAAAAATATCCACTTTGAGAATGGTATTGAGAGGCATCTCATCTTTCTTCGAAATTCCCCCTGCTCTCTGACATTCGTCACATCTCTTGACTAAGTCACTAGAATCCTTGTACAATGTGGGCCAAAAGAAACCACAACTTAAGACTTTTGAAGCGGTCCTTGACCCACCATGATGGCCACCATAAGGAGAGGAGTAGCATGACTCAAGAATTGGTCCTTGCTCTTCCTCGGGCACACAACGCTGGATGACACCATCAATGCATATCTTGAATAAATACGGTTCATCCCAATAGTAATCCATGCTATCCCGTCTAAGCTTCTTCCTTTGGTTAGAAGAAAGCTCAATCGGGCATCACCGGTGACAATGTAGTTGGCGATGTCCGCGAACCATGGCATTTCTTGCATAGTAACAGAGAGAAGTTGTTCATCCGGGAAGCTATCATCAATATCAAGCCCATCACTAGGTCGCCCTTGCTCTTCCAAACGGGAAAGATGGTCGGTAACTTAGTTCTCACTCCCTTTTCTATCAATGATCTCCAAATCAAACTCTTGAAGAAATAACACCCACCGCATAAGTCTAGCCTTGGAATCCTTTTTCGTCATGAGATACCGGAGTGCCGCATGGTCGGTGTGGACTATAACCTTGGCACTCATAAGATAAGGACAGAATTTCTCCATTGCAAAGACTATAGCCAATAACTTCTTCTCGGTGACAGTGTAGTTCATTTTGGCGGAATTCATTGTCTTGATAGCATAGTAAATGGGGTGAAATATCTTGTTTACCCTTTGACCCAAAACCTCCCCTACAGCCACATCACTAGAATCACACATTAGCTCAAAAGGAGAGCTCCAATCCGGCATGGTGATAATTGGCGTGGAAGTGAGCTTTTGCTTCAATAGCTCAAATGCCTTCGTACAATTGTCATCAAAGTGGAACTTGGCATATTTCTCTAACAATTTTCAAAGAGGATTTACCACCTTCGAGAAGTCCTTAATGAAGCGCCGGTAGAACCCGGCATGCCCAAGAAAGCTACGGACCCCCTTTACCGAAGTTGGAGGTGGCAATTTGGAAATGACCTCAATCTTGTCTTTGTCTACTTAAATTTCATTTCTTGAGATTTTGTGACCCAAAACTATCCCTTCTTCAACCATAGAATGACATTTTTCCCAGTTGAGCACTAGGTTGGTTTCTTCACAACGAGCAAGGAATTTATCACGATTGTTCAAGCATTCATCAAAGGAGTCCCCAACCACGCTGAAATCATCTATGAATACCTCTATAAAGTATTCAACCATGTCAGTGAAAATTGCCATCATGCACCGCTGAAATGTAGCGGGTGCATTGCACAACCCAAAAGGCATCCTGGAGAAAGCAAATGTCCCATAAGGACATGTGAAGGTTTTCTTTTCTTGGTCCTCCGGTGCAATCAAGATTTGGTTATAGCCTGAATACCCGTCCAAAAAGCAATAGAAAGCTCTACCCGCAAGCCTGTCTAGCATTTGGTCCAAGAAAGGCAAGGGGAAATGATCCTTGCGAGTCACCTTGTTCAACTTGCGGTAATCCATGCATACCCGCCAACATGTGTCTGTCCTTGTTGGAATAAGTTCATTTTTGTCATTTTGGACCACGGTCATGCCACCCATTTTTGGAACACATTGGACCGAGAAGTCCAAGCACTATCCGAGATTGGGTAGACGATCCCTGCATCAAGCCACTTGATTATTTCTTTCTTCACCACTTCTTGCATTGCTTCATTGAGCCTCCGTTGGTGTTCTATGGAAGGCTTTGCTCCATTCTCAAGAATGATTTTGTGCATACAAAATGCGGGGCTTATTCCTCGAATATCAACAAGTGTCCATCCTATGGCCTTCTTCCTCATTTTTAGCATTTTGAGAGTAGAGTCTACCTGCAATTTGGTTAAGCAAGATGAAAGTATAACAGGTAAAGTACGATAAGGACCAAGATATTCATACCTGAGGTGTGGTGGAAGTGGCTTCAACTCCAATGTAGGTGGCTCTTCAATTGAAGGCTTTGTCGGAGGAGTTTTCCGATTCTCCAAATCCAAGGATAACTTTCGAGGACCATATGAATAAGAACTCATGCCTTGTAGAGCATTGGTAGTCTCGATCAAGCCATCCACCACAATATCATCATGGTTCAATAAAGCTGCCTCCACGGGATCTTAAACATTTATCATTGAACTTGTTTCATCAATAATGACCTCAGTGACAAGGTCCATGAAAGAACATACTTTCGTGCTATTGGGTTGCTTCATTGACTTGCAAATGTGGAACACAACCTTTTCATCGCCCACCCGGAAGGTGAGCTCATCGGCCTCCACGTCAACTAAGTCCTTCCCCGTTGCAAGGAAGGGCCTTCCCAAAATGATAGGAACTTCATAATCCACCTCACAATCCAAGATAACAAAATCCACGGGCAAGATGAATTTGTCAACCCGCACCAAAACATTATCAATGATTCGTAAAGGCCTTTTCATAGATCGATCCGCCATTTTAAGACGCATGGAAGTAGCCCGAGGTTGACCTATCCCCAGAGTTTTGAAGACTGAATATGGCATCAAGTTTATGCTAGCTCCGAGGTCACACAAATCCTTAGCGCAATTTGCACTCCCAATAGTACAAGGAATGGTAAATGCCCTGGGGTCTTCAAGCTTGGGTGCCATTGAGTGCACTATTGCACTCGCTTGGTGAGTCATATTTATGGTTTCGCACTCCATATACCTTTTCTTTATGACCAAGTCCTTCATGAACTTGGCATACCCGGGCATTTGCTCTAAAGCTTCGACGAAAGGGACATTGATGGAAAGACTCTTCATTATTTTGATGAATTTCTTGAATTGATTCTCTTGCTTTTGCTTTGCCAACCTCTGAGGGTAGGGAGGAGGAGGCCTAGGAAATGGTGCCTTAGCCTTTGGTATGACCGGTTCCGGTATATCAATTACGTGTTCCCTAGACGGGTTCACGTCACTTTGCTATTCCTCTCCTTGGTCATGAATATCAATCCTCACCTCACTAGTTGTTGGCTCTTCTACCACTTGCTCAACCTCAATCGGAAACTCATCATTTGTCAAATCATCATCATCTCCAACAACTCTCTTTTGTCTAGAGGAACTAGCCTCACCGCCTCTTCCACTTCTTCTGGTCACCGTCATGGCGTGACCGGTGTCGTCGTTGTTGTTCCCAACCTTGGGGTTCACCACCATATCACTTGGTAGTTCTCCCTTCGGGGGTGTGTTCAAGGCGTGAGAAATGTGTCCCATTTGCACCTCAAGATTTCGAATGGAGGTGTTATGGGAGGCCAATTGAGCATCGGAGTCCGCATTGCGCTCCATCATTTTCTTGAACATTTGTTCAATTCTTCCCATGTCATTACTTGAGGAGATTTGACCTTGAGCTTGATAGGGGGTGGATTGTTGGGTTGTTGGTACATAGGGGGCCCTTGAAAGCCCGACCCCCGGTTACCGTTTCCACCCCAATTGTTGTTATTATTGCCTCCACTCCAATTGTTATCATTATTGCTTCCCCATTGTTGGTTGTTGTTGTTCCCCCAATTACGAGAATTGTTGTTATTGTTCCAATTGTGTTGCCTTTGATTGCTCCAATTTTGATTGTTGCCTTGGTTGTTCCCTTGACCTTGGTAATTATTAGCATACATGACATCCTTATATTCATCATCATATGACTCTTATTGACTATACCCACTTGATCCTTGGTCACCTTTAACATTGTTGTTTTGCATTGGATTTCCCCGAGGTCTTCTCTTATTCACCAAAACATTCACTCCCTCCATTACTTGCTTCGGACCTTGTAATTGTTGAAGTTGTGCCTTGGCAAGTTGATTCATAGTGGTAGTGAGCTCGGAAATTGCTTGCCCATGTTCTTGAAGTTCTTTGTGAATGCCATTAACACCTGAATCACCTTGAGGTAAGTTTGCTCTACTTTGCCATACTGACGAAGTGTCAGCCATTTCATCTAAGACCTCACATGCCTCATTGTATGGTAGCTTCATGAAGTTGCCCCCAACCAATTGATTGACCACACACTGATTGGTGGTATTTATGCCTCGGTAAAAGGTCTGCTATATCATGGCCTCAGTCATGTCATTGTTTGGACACTCCTTTACCATGGTCCGGTAGCGCTCCCAAATCTCATGCAAAGGCTCATTTGGCTCTTGTTTGAAAGCCAATATTTCATATCTAAGCGCTGCCATGTGACCAGGAGAGAAGAATTTTGCAATGAACTTGTCTGCTAGCTCATCCCATGTGGATATGGAGTGGTTGGGAAGTCGCTCCAGCCAATCAAGTGCCTTCCCTCAAAGAGAGAAGCGAAATAACCGAAGCCTCAAGGCATCTTCTGAGACATTCGTCTGCTTACTTCCCCAGCATGTATCTACAAATCCCTTCAAATGCTTGTAAGCATTTTGATGGGCGGCTCCGGTGAAATAGCCCCGCTGCTCCAAGAGTGTCAGCATCACATTTGTGATTTGGAAGTTCCCCGCCCGGATCCTAGGCGGGACAATAGCACTTGCGTACCCCTCGTTTGGAAGTACCCGAGGGGCAACTCTCGGAGGTAGAGGCGGGGGAGGGTCTGGAATATCCTCATCAACATGGGCCTGTCGGCCCCGTCTAGGAGGTGGTACTTGGTTTAGTTCATCTTCTCCATTGTCATACACCTCCTCCCCCGGAATAATGTTTCCCAAAGGATCCGCCATTAGTACCTGAATTGATTCAACACACACGTTAACAAAAGAAGGAAATAAAAACACTTAACACCACTATTCACGTAGATAATCAACATCGTTATAACTCCCCGGCAATGGCGCCAAAAAGTGATCGGCGCCCATCTATACCACTAGATAGTAGCAAGGTAGGGGTCAATGCATCTTTTACCCGAACGGGTCGGGATCGAATCCACAGGGAGTTACTAATGTGGGAGTTGAGTTCCTAAGTGATCTAGTAGTGTGTTGTGCTTTTAATTGCACTTCTCATAAATTTGGTTTGATACTTGAACTACGGTTTAAACTAATTGAATTTGCTAATTAACTAACTAATATCTTTTTGAGTGTTTTCTTAATAGATAAAAGGGACTAGGGCTATGACTTTCTCCTAGGTGAATACTTAACGGGATCGAAAACCTAAGGCAAAGACGTTATGTTGGGGATTGTGATATAGCCAATGCACGGAATTACCCACTCTATACCTCTCAGTAGCTCGAGTGGCTTTGCCCTAATTTCCTCTCTCGAGACCAATTGGGTGTCAAAATTATGCAAGCAATATAGGCTCAAGTAGGGTTTTACTATCTCTAGGTTTAACCCGTTAATTAGGACTATCAATCTCTTGATTACATCCCAATTTCTTGTTGAACTAATTTTCTAGACTCAAGTTCTCTTTCTCAAGAAGAACCAAAGTCAAATAGACACCAATTAGTGTTTGCAACCACTAATTTAACATGAAAAACACAAATCAGCCCAAATACGAATCACCCATAAACATCTAAGCCTTAAATTAAAGGACCCATCAAATACCCACACTAGGGTTGAGCCACAACCCTAGCAAATGGGTCTAGCTACCCATGCTAAGAGAATAAACCAAAGAAATAGATGAAGAATAACCCATATAATTTAATTACAAACTAATATTTGAAGATTCAATGATAAAACACTTCTAAAATTACTCAAAATGGCTGAGCAATATCGTTCACAAGCTCCCTTTAAAGTTGGATTACAAAAGCTCACCTAAAAATAGGAAAAGAAAGTATTTATACTGGGCCAAATTTTCTGGACAAAAATACCCCTACGGGGTTACTGCGGACCGCAAGAAATGGAGTGTGGCCGCTGTGAGGCTTTTTGGCTTCAATAATCTGCTCTCTGAACTTGGCCACTGCAGGCCGCATAAAATGCACTGCGGCCGCGGTGGATTCTATTGCGGCCGCACAAAAAGGATTGCGGACCGCACTAGTCTTAAGCCTTCACATTCCCAGCTCTCTGAATCTGATCATTGCGGTCCGCACAAAAAGGAGTGCGGTCGCGGTGAGGTCATTGCGGTCCGCATAAAATAGCTTTGCGGCCGCAATGTTTGAGCTTCCTAAATTTTGCCTCTCTGAATCTCCTCACTGCGGACCGCACTAAATGGATTGTGGACCGCACTGGATTTGTTGCACTATGCTTTGTATGTTTCTACTTGGGTTTGTCCCTCAGAGTCTCAGGGATGCTTGGCGTGCGAAGTTTGAACAGCTACGCCAGGGTACTATGACTGTGTCGGAGTATGCAGTCTGTTTCAGTGACTTGGCACGTCATGCACCAGCTTTGGTTTCTACTGTCAGAGAGAGAGTTTTACGCTTTATTGAGGGGCTCCATCCCAGTATTCGGAATAGCATGGCCCGAGAGCTAGAGACAGATATCACTTACCAGCAGGCCATGAGCATCTCCCGGAGGATTGAGAGTATGTTGGCCGGGACAGGGAGGAGAAAGAGGCCAAGAGGTCTCGAGAGACGGGTCATTTTACAGGAGTTCGTGCACCTGCAGCACGCCATGGTAGAGGTTTTGTGAGTCACCCCATTCGTTCAGCTCTTCCAGCAGCCAGTGGTATTCCAGCTCCTCCTAGACCTCGGGAGCCTTATTATGCACCACCAGTATCTCAGGTGCCTCCTGCTCGAGGTGCTCTCACCGGCCAGCCCAGCAGGCTTGTTCAGAGTCAGCAACAGCAGCCGCGTCCTTAGAGGGGTTGTTTTGGGTGTGGTGACCCTCGTCATATGATCAGAGATTGCCCTAGAGCTAGGAGGTGCACCACCGGAGACTTATCAGGTTCCACGCCTTCCACCAGGTCCTCCAGCTATACTTTCATCCCCAATTGCTACCCCACCATCTCAGGCAGCTCGAGGCGGAGGTCGGGGAGGCCGAGGTCGTCCTAGAGGGGGAGGTCAGGCCAGGTATTATGCCTTTCCAGCCAGATCCGAGGCCATTGCTTTAGATTCAGTCATCACAGGTATTGTCCCCGTTTGTTATAGGGATGCATCAGTATTATTTGACCCAGGCTCGACATATTCATATGTGTCTTCTTATTTTGCCTCACATTTGGGGATATCTCGGGATTCTTTAGGTTCCCCCGTATATGTTTCTACTCCTAGGGGAGATTCTCTTATTGTGGACCGCGTATATCGGTCGTGTTTGATTTTTATCAGTGGTTTTGAGACCAGGGCTGATTTATTATTACTCAGTATGGTAGATTTTGACGTTATCTTGGGCATGGACTGGTTGTCACCCCACTATGCAATTCTTGATTTTCACGCCAAGACCGTGACGCTGGCTATGCCAGGAATACCGAGGTTAGAGTGGAGGGGTTCATTAGAGTACACTCCTCATCGAGTCATTTCTTTTCTTAAGGCTCAGCAGATGGTTGCAAAGGGGTGTGATGCCTATTTGGCCTATGTGAGAGATGTTACTGCTGAGACCCCTACAGTTGAGTCAGTCCCAGTTGTGAGGGACTATCCTTATGTTTTTCCAGCTGATCTTCCGGGTATGCCGCCCGACAGAGACATTGACTTCAGCATTGACTTGTTGCCAGACACTCAGCCCATTTCCATTCCTCCCTATCGCATGGATCCTCCTGAGTTGAAGGAGTTGAAGGAGCAGTTGCAAGAGTTGCTTGATAAGGGGTTCATCAGGCCTAGTGTGTCGCCTTGGGGTGCTCCGGTGCTTTTCGTGAAGAAAAAGGATGGTTCGATGCGTATGTGTATTGATTACCGGCAGCTGAATAAGGTGACAGTGAAGAATAGGTACCCATTGCCCCGCATTGATGATCTATTTGACCAGTTACAGGGTGCCAGCGTGTTCTCTGAGATTGATCTTCGTTCAAGCTATCATCAGTTGAAGATCCGGGTGTCGGATGTCCCGAAGACTGCCTTCAGGACCAGATATGGCCACTATGAGTTCCTTGTTATGTCATTCGGGCTGACCAATGCCCCAGCAGCCTTCATGCATCTTATGCACAGCGTATTTCGGCCTTATCTTGATACTTTCGTCATCGTGTTCATTGACGACATTCTGGTATATTCTCAGTCCCAGGAGGACCATGATCAACACTTGAGGATCGTGCTTCAGACCTTGAGAGAGAAGAAGTTGTATGCCAAATTTTCTAAGTGTGAATTTTGGCTTGATTCTGTGGCATTCTTAGGCCATGTGGTATCTTCGGATGGGATCAAGGTAGATCCGAAGAAGGTGGAGGCAGTGCAGAGTTGGCCTAGACCGTGTTCAGCTACTAAGATTCGCAGTTTCCTCGGTTTGGCCGGGTATTATCGTCGTTTTGTGGAGGGATTTTCATCCATTTTAGCACCAATGACCAGACTGACCCAGAAGGGTGCACCTTTTATATGGACCGAGGAGTGTGAGGAGAGCTTTCAGAAGCTTAAGACAGCCCTGACTACAACTCCAGTATTAGTAATACCCACCGGTTCAGGGTCCTATACGGTCTATTGTGATGCTTCGAGGATTGGCCTAGGAGCAGTGTTAATGCATGATGGTAGGGTGATTGCCTACGCGTCCAGATAGTTGAAGGTGCACGAGAAGAAATACCATGTGCATGATCTCGAGTTGGCAGCGATTGTTCATGCCCTGAAGATATGGCGTCATTATTTATATGGTGTTCCCTGTGAGATATATACGGACCACCGGAGTTTGCAGCACATTTTCAGGCAGAAGGATCTCAATTTGCGCCAGCGTAGGTGGTTGGAGTTACTCAAGGATTATGACATCACTATATTATACCACCCGGGGAAGGCCAATGTGGTGGCTGACGCCTTGAGTCTCCGGACGGAGAGTTTGGGTAGTTTGGCATATCTTCGTGTAGCTGAGAGGCCCTTAGCCTTGGATGTTCAGTCCTTAGCCAGTCAGTTTGTGAGACTGGATCTTTCTTAGCCTCGCGGGGTATTGGCTTGTGTCGTTGCTCGATCTTCTCTTTATGACCGCATTCGGGAGCGCCAGTATGATGATCCCGACCTTCGAGCCCTTCAGGATAGAGCTCGGGAGGGTGATGCCAAGGATGTGACTATAGATGATAATGGTGTGATGAGGATGCAGGGTCGTATTTGTGTTCCCAATGTGGGTGGACTTAGGGAATTGATTCTTGAGGAAGCCCATAGCTCGCGGTATTACATCCATCCGGGTACCGCGAAGATGTACCAGGATTTGAGACAGCACTATTGGTGGCGAAGGATGAAGAAGGATATCGTGGAGTTCGTAGCCAAGTGTCTCAACTGCCAGCAAGTTCAATGTGAGCATCAGAGACCGGGAGGATTACTTCAGCAGATTAGGCTTCCCGAGTGGAAGTGGGAAAGAATCACCATGGATTTTGTGGTTGGACTTCCTCGGACTTTGAGGGAGTATGATGCTATTTGGGTGATCGTGGATCGACTGACCAAGTCACCCATTTCATTCCAGTATTGACTACGTACTCTTCTGAGAGGTTGGCCCAGATCTACGTTCGGGAGATAGTCCGGTTGCATGGTGTGCTGGTATCCATTATATCAGATCGAGGTCCTTAGTTCACCTTGCACTTCTGGAGAGCCTTGAATAGTGAGTTAGGTACCCAGATTGATCTCAGTACAACATTTCACCCCCATATGGACGGACAATCCGAGCGCACGATTCATATTCTTGAGGATATGCTCCGTGCCTGTGTGATGGATTTTGGAGGGTCGTGGGATCGATTCTTGCCTCTTGCAGAGTTGGCCTATAACAACAGCTACTAGTATATCATTCAGATGGCGCCGTTTGAGGCTTTATATGGTAGGCGGTGCAGGTCCCCAGTAGGATGGTTTGAGTCGGGTGAGGCCAGATTGTTGGGTACAGATTTGGTCCAGGAGTCCCTGGACAAGGTGAAGGTGATTCAGGAGAGACTTCGCGCCACTCAGTCCAGGCAGAAGAGTTATGCGGACCGGAGAGTTCGTGACTTGGCATTTATGACTGGTGATCGAGTTTTGCTTCGTGTGTCGCCTATGAAGGGTGTCATGATATTTGGGAAGAAGGGTAAGCTGAGTCCGAGGTTCATTGGCCCTTTTGAGGTGTTGCGGCCGGTTGGGGAGGTTGCTTATGAGTTGGCCTTGCCTCCCAACCTAGCTGGTGTTCATCCGGTATTCCACGTTTCCATGCTCTGGAAGTATCACGGTGATCCGACCCATGTTTTGGATTTCAGCTCAGTCTAGTTAAACAAGGATCTATCATATGTTGAGAAGCCTGTGGCTATATTGGACAGGCAGGTCAGGAGGCTTAGATCGAAGAATATTTCCTCAGTCAAAGTTTAGTGGAAGGGCCATCCGGTCGAGGAGGCGACTTGGGAGACCGAGCAGGATAGGCGGAGTCAGTACCCTCATCGTTTCGCAGATTCAGGTATGTTTTTATACTCATTCGAGGACGAATGATTTTCTTAAGAGGGGGAGAATGTAACGACCCGGTCGGTCGTTTTGAGAGTTAGCGCCCCAATCCCCTAATAACTGCTTCTCCCATGTCTTATTATGTTAATGGAACGTGTTGGAGCGTTGAGTGATGAAAGTTGGAGTGATTTTGGACACATAGTCCTCTGAGGTGATTTTAACTTTAGAAATTGGACCGTAGCTAGAGCTGTGGTAAGACGGATCCGGAATGTAATTTTGTCGACTCCGTTAGCTCCGTTGAGTGATTTCGGGGTTAGGAGCGTGTTTGGAATGGTTTTCGAGGTCGGTTGTAGATTTAGGCTTGAATTGGAAAAAGTTAGAATTTTGGCGATTTCGGCCGATAGGTGAGATTTTGATATCGGACTCAGAATGGGATTCCGAAAGCGACAGCAGGTCCGGAATGTCATTTATGACCTGTGTGCAAAATTTGAGGTCATTTGGATAAGTTTAGACGTGTTTCGGCGTCGAATGTGAATTCTTGAAAATTCCTAAGTTCTTAGGCTTGGATCTATGCATAATTGATGATTTTGATGTTATGGGATGTGTTTTAAAGCCCGACCAAGTTTGAATAAGGTATTTGGGTCAGTTGGTAAGTTTGGTTGGGGTCCTGGGGACCTCGGGGTTGTTTCGGATGCCCAATGGGTGAAATTGGAGCCTTATGTGCTGCTGAACCAGACCTGTTTCTGGTGTCTCGCACCTGCGAAGGTTTTTCCGCAGGTGCGGACACGCAGGTGCGGCCGGCCTGGTCGCAGGTGCGGACACGCAGGTGCGGCCGGCCTGGTCGCAGGTGCGTTTGTTGAGTGGGGTGGCCAGAGGTCGCAGGTGCGACCTTGGTTCCGCAGGCGCGGGACCGCAGGTGCGGCCCCAGATAATCTTAAGTGAATTCCGCACCTGCGATGGAATTTCCGCAGGTGCGGCACCGCAGGTGCGGTTAAAGGGACCGCAGGTGCGAGATCCCTGTCTCGTTTATTCCAAAATCCGAGGGTTGGAAATTCATAAGTCCAAAATCCTTTGAGAGCTCGGGAATTGGCGATTTTAAGTGGGATTTGAAGAGAAGGATCATATATAACGTTTTCTTATCCAAATTCATTGTTAGACCATTAATCCCCATCATTTTCCTTAATCTAATCAATGAAAATGGGTGAAAAACCATGAAAACTTGATGAAACTCCCCCAACCAAAAATCTGAGAATTTGGGGTGTTTTTGACATCGAATTTCGATAATTCTTGTTCGAGTGAGTTTGTGAGTGAATGGGTGTCCGGGGAAATATAACTTTTACCCGATTCCGAGATGTGGGCCCGAGGGGCATTTTGGTCAAAATTCCTAATTTCGCGTATTTGCTTCGAATTGATTAGTTACTTTGATTTCTTGAAATGATATTTACAATATGCAATCGAATTGAATAGATTTGGGCCACCGGAGTTGGATACTCATGGCAAGATCGTGATTATTGGTTGATTAGCACAGTCGAGGTAAGTGGCTTGCCTAACTCTGTGTTGGGGAATTTCCCTTAGGCATTTTTAACTGATTCTTACGATAAAAAGCCCGTGTACGTGAGGTGACGGGTGCGTGCATGGGTTATTTTCACCTAATTTCCATCGTTTTTACTATGGCATATCTCATTTTCACTTCAAATATTACTATTACTGAACTAGACTGAGTAGCAACTTAAGATTTAAACTTATCAACCGATTTTACTTGATTTTCCACTCATTACTACTATTTGAACATCGTTGAAGTATTTTACTCTATTTTGCCAATGGTTTTTCCTAAATTTTTTAACTTCGCTACATCCGGTATACATCTTGCATTGCATAATTAAGTTGGGACTACGGACCGTGATCCGGGAGCTTTCCCCCTGTACTGCATTGCATATTTAAATTGGGACTACAGACCGTGATCCGAGAGCTTTCCCCCTGTACTGCATTGCATATTTAAATTGGGACTACGGACCGTGATCCGGGAGCTTTCCCCCTGTACTGCATTGCATTGCATATTTACATTGGGACTGCGGGCCGAGACTTGAGATCTTTCCCCTGTATTGCATTGCACGAGTATTTATTGCGTTATATGTTGTGCTGAGCTGAAAGCTATTTACATCATTCTCTTCTAGTTTTTACTTTAGATTTCCGTAAATTATTGCTGCTTATTTCAACTGTTAAATTATAATTGTCTATTTATAAACTCAGTAGAGCCTCCACCTGACCTCGTCACTACTTGGCCGGGGTTAGGCTTGGCACTTACTAAGTACCAAATGTGGAATACTCACGCCCTTTCCTGCGCATGTTTTACCCATGTGCAGATCCAGGTACCGGTACACAGCGCTTCGGTTAGGAGTACCCAGGCAGCATTCTTGGAGACCGCGAGGTAATTCTGCCACATCCGCAGAATCCCACGTGTCCCTGTCTACTCCATCACAGACTTAGTAGATAGTCATATATACATTTCTTATTTCCCTTGTATAGAGCTTACTTGTGTAAAGCTTGTGGTTGTGATATTCCGGGTTTTGGGAAAAGTAAAAGTTATAGCAGCCGAGCGGCTAGCTCTTAGTATTATTGTTTCTTTACTGTTTCTATTTATGTTTCGTCTTACTTCCGAAATTTTTAGGCTTACCTAGTCGTAGAGACTAGATGCCATCGCGAGATCGTTCGGAGGGTAAAACGGGTCGTGACATCTTCACCCGAACAAACCGACTCATCCACCCTCGATCCTTGTCCTCGTCGATACTCAAGAACAACGCCTTGTCTTCTCGACGTTGCAGCTTGAACAACCCTCGCAAGATTCGGGGTTGATATAACCTTATGAGATGGTCGAGGGTGAACGGCAGCCCCTTGATTTTGCTGGAGAAGAACCGGAGCATGATTACGATGCGCCAGAAGGAAGGATGAACTTAGCCGAGGGTCACTTGGTACCTCTTACATAAATCTATGATAACTGGATCGAGGGGAACCAACGTGAAAGGGAAAGTGTAAACACTTAGGAACCCCTCCACGTGGGTGGTAATACTTTCTTCAGGAAAAGGGATCTGTACAACAACTTCGTCCCCCCAGTTGCAATCCCTTTTAACGTCCTCGAGATATTCCGTTGTTATCGAGCAGATATATCTCGACACGTGCTCGCATAGGCCAAGGACCGATTGAGGGTTCTCGACTTTGAAGTCGGACTTTAGAACACACGGGCCGGGAACATACTCACTGGAGAGCGGTTCGCCGACATTTTATCACCGGTCTGCCGTGAAGAAGAAGAAGAAGCCTTTTCCTTTTGTGGGACGATTTTGGAAGTTTTCGCCATTATACGAGTAGAAGAAAGAGGAAAGTGTTGAGTTCTGGTAGTTTGAAACTAACAGAGATGGCCTAAGGAGTGATGAAAGAGAAGAGATTGAGAGAGTGAAAAACATAAAAGAATTGGTGAAGATGAAGGTAAAAGTCTTGATTCAACAAAAGAGATCATATTTATAGAATGACGGTGATGGTTCGACGACGACCGCCCACTAACGCGGATTAGTTGTTTGGGGAACTGCACCAACGGGACGTTTCGGTCACTTCCATAACTTACGTCACGAGGATGACATCACTGTCTATCGAGGCCTTAAGAAAATGGGGGCTCAAGTGGTTTCTTATCATTATATTCTAAGAAACGAGGGGACTATCTGTATACGGTAGAAATCAGGCCTACTCTATTTCACTATTTGATCGAGATTGGGACGTTACATCGAAGAGCTAGGACGCCGAGTCCAAAATCGAAGTCTCCTTCCAGATCGAGATCAATATCAATCAGGGCCAGAAAGAGACAGACTTCGAGTAATATCGGGATACCTTTGTAACGGAAAGGGGGAGATATCCGCGATTGGTCGAGGATCGTGGCGTGAATCTCGGAATGGATCAAATATATAGTGGTTAATCAGTTGTTTATATGATTTCCTACTGTAATTAGAAATATACATTAATTAGGACTCCTCTACTATATAAAGAGGAATTTCATTCATTAGTAATCATCTTCGCTGACTGAGAAAAATATACACAATCATTTCTTTCTTGCTTATTGCTCTACTTGTTGTTCATTAGAGTTGTTTTATTCTTTATTGTTCTTACAATATCACCTCGAGGTTACTTCAATTCGAGGTCGAGGCTTTGCTTACACACTGGTTTGATTTATTTTACAATCTAATTCAGTCATTAATTTCTCGTTTATCAATTGGTATTGGACGAAATCACATATTCTTTAAATCACCATATAAGTTTAATTGTTATCCAAATTTTAGGGTAAAGAACGACAGTAAAAAATTTCCACCACCCTCGAACCTACTTCACCTTAGTTCATATATACTAGAAAGATGAACTTTGATTCTGTCATGTATGTTTTCACTTATTAAAATATTGAATATGGTCCAAAGTCGCACATCCATAGACCATACACATGCTCCATTATTGTATGTCGATAGTGGAATCTGATGCTTCCCACCCATGACCTAATTCTTAATTTTTCTTCACTTTCTATTTCAACATAGACAAATTCCTGGTCTCTAGAAAAGTAGGTCATAAACAAATAAATACTAGTTGTAAGAAATAGTGGAAATTGATGGAGATAGGAAGCAAAACTTTTCTTATCTTCCACAATTTGTTAGGATTTTTCTTGGTTGTCTTCTGTCTTTCGGCAGTTTGGTCCAAATCCATCACTGTCTTTATTTCTTCTTTCATTCGTTCTAGAACAGAGGGAGAAGGAAGAGTAAGAGAAGACTCCACATGTAAGTGAGGCAGAGAAAAAATTGCAAATATTAGACTCCAATCTTGATCTTTTCTTCTTTCTTCTTTTCTTTTAAAAAAGTAAATATAATGTCTTACGATTCTATTCTCGCATAGCGAAAATTTAATGCACCGAATTGACTTTTAAGAAAATATATGCATGAATGTTAACTAGTAATATGCATGTCTCAATCACTTTTTTTCTTTTTTGTTTGAGACATTGCACTTGCATCTACACAAGTATTATAGCTGAAAAATATTAGATTGGAGGTATAAAGAAAATACTATTTCGGGCACTTTTAGATAAGATTTCTTAGGTATCTCTAAAAAGGTCGAAAAACGAAAATAAACTAAGATGCTGATGACACTGATATATATATATCACTATTAGATATCATTATTGTAGAAGAGCAAAATATGCAATAAAATATAATTTTCTACACCATTGATCGGAAAATAAATATTTAGGCAAAGTCGTTTAATTGTAGAAATTAGGGAAAAAATTTACACAAGTATTCTTTTGCTTAGTCAACAAATTATAGGAAGACACAATATGAGCAACAATAATGTTCAGAAAGTCAATAAAACTCGAAATCATTTATTCCAGTTTGAATATGTCATGTGTTGACAAATTAATATTATTGATTTATTTTATTTTGGAAGGTTCCAAAATTTTGAACATCGCTCTACTACTTTTTGTCTAATGTGCTAAGTTATTTGTTTTGCGATAATTTTCCAACCACAACTTTATATATTCTTTCACTATCATTAATATAATTAACTTAATATCTTAATTTGCGCGATCAGTGAACATAGCCTTATAAGATGGAACGATTGACATAGTGCTAATCTGACTTCTACACTATATTAATGATCGTAGAATTTATTAAAATAATAGTTAAAAAATAGTTTAATAGAGAAAGCATCATATATATAGTTTAATGATTTTAAAAAATGCTGAAGTTGCAAAATTTACATACAAATAAAATAATACGAGATTCTAAAATATAAAGGTGGAAACTTCCCTGAAAACTCTCATTTTATAGATCTAAATGCCATGTGGCGGCTATGACTTACAGCATGTTACATCCCAGGATCCAAACGAGTACAACAACAAACGAGGACCTTTTTTTTTTTATTTTTTTAAATGTTAATTGTAAAATCTGATATTGAAAATATTCACATATGCGCGCGCACACACAATATATACACACTCTTGACTCTGCTCCTTGTATGTGTCATGTCAGCTGGTTATAACTGAAGTATATATGTTGTATTTTTAAAAGAAGTTGTATGACATATTCTTGATATATAGAGAGCTGAAAATCCCATCATTCTGTTTTCTTCTCCTCAGGTACGATCATGAATTAACTAATATTCTTCAATATATATGGTGTGTGCTTATCGTCTGTCTTAAAATCTTGAATCTGCCTTTGACTCATGAGTATTGCAGTTGATAGATCTAATGATTGTTTGCTCTTTATCTCTTTGAATGTGTTGATTTATGTGAGTGATTCTCATGTTGGGGTAATTGGTTTTGGTTTCAAACAGATTTGGGATATAAAAGTTTCTAATCTAGGCCAAGCTTTCTTTGTTTCAGAAAGCTTTAGCAGCTGGTCTACCCTTTGATTGATCCAGGCTTTTCTTTGCTTAGGTAGTGAACAACAACAACCCAGTATAATCCCACTAGGGGGTCTGGGGAGGATAGTACGTACGCAGACCTTACCCCTACCATGGGATAGAGAGGTTGTTTCTAATAAAGATGTGGGCGTGCACGTCTTATTTGAGACTTCTAAGACAGCTTGGCTACCAAAAGTCATGTCATGGCATGGGGTAGCAAAGGCTTGAAAAATGAAATGCCAATTCGTTTAGCCCTACTTATGTCATGGTATTTAAAGCATCATTTGTATGGAATTTCATCTATGAAATGTATCTGCAGATAAGAAATCTTATGACTCATGTCATATAGAATTAAGTTTCAGCTGCACTAAGCCTGTTCCTTTTGTCTACTTGTATAGAATTTCCTTCAAGAAAATGTATTTGTTGACGCATGGGAATTTCAATCTTAATCGTAGTCGATTGGTTAAAAGTCCTCACCTTGTTTATATGGGTTTTGCTGTACAGTTAAATCACAAGTAGTAGACACCAGTAGCAGTTGCATTTATCATGTTTCGCCGCAAGAACCATTCCCATACTGATCATGACGGGGAGGATCGACAGCACAAGGTAAAAAAGGTTTATATTTATATCTCAAGCTTCCTGTATCTGAGTGTTTCTTCAGTAAAAACATTCTCTCAGAGTTCAATTAGATCATAGTTGGTTCTGAAAAAATTACAAATATATGAGTGAGAGCGCTGTCGTCACTTTTATCTCAGGTTAAGGAGCTTAGGACTTCCTTGGAGCCACTATCAGGGCGCGGCTCACAATACTGCAGTGATGCATGTTTAAGGAGATACCTGGAAGCGCGAAACTGGAATGTGGATAAATCAAAGAAGATGTTGGAAGAGTCCCTAAAATGGAGGTCAACTTTTAAGCCTGAAGAAATCCACTGGGTAAGAAAAGAGATAAATCATTATGTCTCTAAAAGGTTGGTACTTTTGTATGTACTGACCATATAATGCTATTGCAATTTGTTAGAATGAAGTTGCTATTGAAGGTGAGACAGGGAAGGCTTTCAGAGCAAATTTTCATGACCGCGATGGGAGGACCGTTCTTATCTTGAGACCAGGAATGCAGGTCTGTCTTATATTGTAACTGCTGAGATATTCTTGAATCAGGGTTTTACAGTTGTTGCTTATATTTTCAGAATACAACATCAATAGACAACCAGATGAAGCATTTGGTGTATCTGATAGAGAATGCAATTCTTAATCTTCCAGAAGGTCAAGAGCAGATGGCTTGGTTGATAGACTTCACAGGATGGTCACTAACCAATAATGTTCCCATCAAATCTGCTCGTGAGACGGTCAATATTTTGCAAAACCACTACCCTGAAAGACTTGCTATAGCATTTCTGTACAACCCTCCGCGGATTTTTGAAGCATTTTGGAAGGTTTGATCTGAATCTCTTCTTTTTCTTTAATTTCACCTCTTACCTGTTACTTGATCAAACCAAAAACCATGCAAAACTTTCAATTCTTCATGGGTACGGCTACATTTTGGAGAGTCCGCGCAACATAGTTGACAGCCTAAGACTGCATTTTCCACTTGAGAAAAATACTGAGTTCATTACATCTTTTAGGAAGTAGAGATGTGATTCAACAAATGATCTAACCTTTTATTGATGCTGATTTTGTTTTCTTGTTCCAGATAGTCAAATACTTTCTGGATAGCAAAACATTTCAGAAGGTCAAATTTGTTTATCCAAAGAACAAGGATAGTGTGGAACTGATGAAGTCATACTTTGACATGGATAATTTACCAACTGAGTTTGGAGGAAAAGCAACTTTAAACTATGATCATGAGGAGTTCTCAAGGAAAATGGTTCAAGATGATATGAAAGCTGCCAAGTTTTGGAGTCTTGACAAGATCCACCCTGGAACTAATGGCTACTCTGCAGCAGAGGTTACTCCAAAGCCTGAATGTATTGCTCCACCAGCCATAGCTACTTAGATGCTTTGCTAGATAGAGTACCAGCTTATTCTTCTGTGTCTTAACTTGAAATGTAAGATCTTAAAAAATGTACTTCCAACAACAACAACAACAACAATCCAGTAGAATCTCACTAGTGGGGTCTGGGGAGGGTAGAGTGTACACAAACCTTATCCCTACCCCGAAGGATAGAGAGAATGTTTCCGGGAGACTCTCGGCTCAGATTATGCAATAAAAGTTAGGTGATTTTGTTCCCATTTGTTTGTGTCTTGATCTATCGAATTACATGGTACTTGCTCTAGTAGGAGGTTCCATGTACTCTCGATGAATTAGTCGAGGTATACACAATCCGAACAACTATCTTCGTAAAATAAAAAATGAAAAAAATAAGAAAAGAATAAATAACAGAGCAAAGGAAAGAAGGGAGGAATGAAGAATGTCTGCTTCAAGATTTACTTCTTGGTTTAACTAAATAGCAGCAGGAAGCCTTTTCAATGTTTGGCCAAGCTTCTTCCCAACCAAAAGTGTTTTTTTTCAAATTTAGAAAAAAAAGTACTTTGTTTTAGGTATTTGGTCAAACTTATTTGGAGAAAAAAAGTTCTTTTGCTAAAAACAGAAGCAGTTTTAAGTTTTCTTCCTATCAAAAATATCTTTAACAAAATATTATATAAATCAAAAATTAAATTATTAAGTAATTATATAACGACTTTTGGGATGGGCTTTCATATTTATTGATTGATTTTTTGATATATTTAAATTATCTTGAAAGAATAAAGTACTTTTTAATTTTATTTTTACATTTTATTTAGATAAAATAAAAAAATTAATGATTATCTTTAATAATAAATATTTGTGATTATTTATCTACTTATATAACACTATCTATAAAGTGTATCTCTCCATGTCCTTATTCGTAATTTGACACTTAAAAGCACCTTTTGAAAAGCTTGGCCAAACAATTGTTCAAAAGTGATTTTCAAATTGATTAGCCAACCACAAATTGCTTTTCTCAAGAAATGCTTTTTGTAAAAACACTTTTGAAAAAAAACACTTCTAAAAATAAGCTGATTTTCCAGCTTGACCAAACAACCTGTGAAGTGCAAAAAACAGCTTATTTTGAGAAGTGCTTTTCTCAAAAGTATTTTTGGTAAGAAGCAGTTTGTGTTCCTAATTAATTAGAAAAGCACTTCTAAGCCGCCATTAATGTTTGGCCAAGCTTTTAAAAACTGTTTCTAATAGCCTGTTTGGCCAAGCTTCTAAAATTTGTTTGAGAAGTGCTTTTCAAAAAAGTACTTTTGGTGAGAATCAGTTTATATTTGGCTAATTAACTTGAAAAGCTTTTTTGAGCAATAATTAGTATTTGACCAAGCTTTTGAAAACTACTTCTAAGTGTAATTTTCTCAAAAGTGCTTTTCAGAAAAGTGATTTTAGAGAGAAACCACATTTTTCTGCTTCTCAAAAATTGTTTCTCCTTCTCCTGAAAAGCACTTTTTTCCTTTTAAAAGCTTGGTCAAACACTTCAATTTTTGGCCAAACGTATTTTTGGCAAAAAAAAAAAGCTTGGCCAAACAAACTATAAGTGTATTTTTCTCAAAAGTACTTTTTAAAAAAATGCCTTTGGAGAGAAGCAAACTACTTCTGCTTCTACTTAAGAGCATTTTGTTTTTCTTCTAAAAGCTTGCCCAAAGGCTTCAACCTAAAAAGAAGAAAGATGCCTTTGGAAAAACTTGCCATACTAGCTATAAGTAGGTTAATCTTTTTCATTTGATAAGTAAAACAAACTTGTAAGTTCTCTTGCTTAGAAGATAAGATTGTAATGCTGCTAGCTTTAATGCCTAAGGTTATACACTCTCCTCCTTTTATAAATTTTACCTATTTTATTCATTAACTAGTCTATTTACCTGCGCTTCGCGCAGACATAAAAAATAGCTATTGAAAATTATGCTCAATTATATTATATATATTTCATGCACGATTTAACATAGTATATTTTATCCTATACAGATAGTCCCCTGCTTTCCGGTGACATAACTTTATGTTGTCGGAAAGTTGGTAGAAACATAATAATATAATTGAGTATAATTTTCAAGAAAATATAATGTATATTATAAAAATACCTTTATTTAAATATTTATTTTTATATTACGTGCATGGAGTATATATTTTACAATATTTATTTTCTTTCATTCTGAATTGTGTAAATAAATTTTTGAATTTTTGTTGTTAATACTAAAATTATTATTACTAACAAATTATTCTAATTAATATTTTTACTATGCTTATTATTTTGTTATTCCAGCATTATATATGCTTAAATACTTTTTATTTTTTTAATTTATAAATAATATTTATTTATTCTATAGGTAAGTCCATAATATAAATTAAAAAGGAAAAATTATAATATTAAAAAGTTTAAAAATACAAAGAACATAAAATTTTATAATTTAGAGGGTAAAATAGGTATTTGACAATCCAAAATTTGGAAAATCTAGTTGAGTGACTTTCTGAGTGCAATAGACATAGTTCGGTGACTTTGTTGTTACAAACAAAAATAAAGTGACTTTAGAAGATAATTTGAGATAGTTAAATGACAATTTGAGTAATATACTCGTGGATACTCCCATGCCTTCAAAACTCTTTTGCCATTAGAATTAGACAACAGAAAAGTTTGATATTTGTCGTTCTTTTTCGCTATGCTTACTTGAATCTTCTTTGTCCTCTGCCTTCATCTTCTTTTTGAATTTGAAGATGAACATTGACGGAAGAGCGTCTTGGAAACTGAATATATGCAACCGTTTAGGAAAAGATAATTAGATATAAGAAATGTAACTGAAATATTTGAGAAGAAAAGTGACTCTTCGAGTAACAAAATAATTTAATTAAAATTCAAACAGATAACGGGCTTGTTTGAACATTAGATCGTATTGCTTTATTAAATTTCAATTGTCATCTTATTTGTCAATATGACATACATAATAATAAAAAATTATTAAATTAAAGGGACTTATATAGTCATTGAATAACTTTTTTGTTCTATATTTTTCTTTACTAAATTATACAATGTTTAGTATTCTTACATTGTTAATAGAAATTTTTATTAGCATATTACATTGTTTAATATTTTGACGTATAGTTTATTACTCTTGAAATATTTTTTATTTTGAAGTGTATTCTATTGTTCACAATAATATTGTTTGAATTTTAATGAATAAAATCTCTAATAAATTGAAGGGACTTATACAGTCATCGAATAACTTTTTTGTTTTGTATATTTTTTATTATACTATCCAACTTTTAGTATCGTTATATTGGTAATAGAAATGTTTATTAGCATATTACTTTGTTTAATATTTTTGTCTATTATATTCTTTTGTAGTAATAGAAAATATATATTTTATTACTCCTAAATATTTTTTTTATTTTAAATTTCATTCTATTGTTCTCAATAATATTGTCTGAACTTTAATGAACAAATACAATTTTAAAAAAAAAAATAATTTAAACAAAAGAAAGAAATAATTTAACTAACGTAAACCAACACTCACCCAAGTTGAGGAAGAAATTTTGGAAGAAAGAATTGATTAGTAAAGGATTTGAGAGGAGATGAGCAAAAAAGGAACATGGACCAGGTATAAAAGAAGATTGGGTAGGTTGAGAATTTAACGTGTAACTGAAAAGTTATGTAAGGAATTTGAAGAGAGAATGAGAGTTAAATGGAGTATGGAACTGTAACTGAAATGTTGTGCAAAAATTGAAAGAAAATTCAAGTTTAACCACAGCTAACTGTTGCAATTGTTACATTAAAGGGAAAAAAATAGATATTTAAAGTAGACAAATGAGATAAAATAGCAAAAAATTAACAAAATGGATAAATGTCTTTCCAAGCCTAAGAGAGGTGCCACATAGGCATTTCTATTAACTCCTTTATATTAATACCAGTAAACTTACCCGTGCTTTGCGCGCGGTTTAAAAAACATCAATAAAATTTAATTTTTTTTATCGAGTTAATAAAAATGTAGATATTATCCATCTTTTATGAGAAAGAAGATCGCCAATAAATAAAATATATTTGATTTAATTCATAATTTTAGTTTATTTGTAGCAAATAATCAATATGATGTATAGTTAATTGTATATTATCAATGAATATTACTTGAGTTTTATCTAATTAAGAAAGTCCAAGGCCAAGAAAAATAAAACCTAAAATAAAAATAAAAGTTGTATAGATTCTTAAAGCTACCAATTACACAAATAAAATAAATTAAATTATTGTTAGTTCTATATTGAGAAGCTGAAAATTTCTATGAGAAAAAATATTTTTTTTTTATAAAAGATCATTAGGAAGACTTTCTCCTCTTAATTTGCAATATATGTTAAAACTTTTATTCCATTAATTTATTGTATTATTCTGATATTTAAAGCATGATTTTATGTGATACACTTAATTGAGTAACTTCAATATTAAATTAGAGATGATGTCACACTTTAAAGAATAAAAATTCACCAAGCATTCACATGAACAATTAATTTTTTAATAAAAAAATCTTTCAATACAAACTAATTGTGTGTAAATCCTAACATTAGAATAATTAGTATTGTTTGCAAGTTAGATTATGAACTTCACTAAGTTTTCAATCATCGATAGTATATCCTGAAAATATGTTTCTTGGCTTAAGAGAGATGCCACCTCACTTTTTTATTGCCCAATATATATATATATATATATATATATATATATATATTGTAACGACCCGGTCTGTCGTTACGTAGAATCTGTATTATAATTCCTGTTATTGACTTGTCATAGATTGGTTATACTGTTATTGATGTGTTAGAGTTGGTAGGCTTGAAATCGGAATGGTTGTAGTGAGAGTTTAGTCATTTAGTCTTTAAAAATAGCCCTAAAGTTGGAAAAGTCAACTGAGAGTTGACTCATGGGTAAACGACCTCGGAATGTGGATTTTATGGCTCAGATAGCTTCATTAGGTGATTTGGGACTTAGGAGTATGTTCAAAATATTTTTGTGATGTCCGGTGTAGAATTAGGCTTGAATTGGCGAAAGTTAGTTTTTGGCGATTTCCGGTCGGCAGTGGAAAATAGGCTATCGGGGTCGGAATGGAATTCCAACAGTTGGAACATGTTCGTAATGTCATTTTGGATATGCTGCAAAAAGGTCAATCGAAGTTGTTTTGGATAGTTTCGACATCGTTGGTGGATTTTAGAAATTTGAAAGTTCTTAGGCTTGAATCCGATGTGATTTTGGTGTTTTGATGTTAGTTCTGGTGTTCCAAGGGTGCAACTAAGTTTGAATGATCATATGTGATGTGTTGGTATATTTGGTTGGGGTCTCGAGGGGCTCGGGATCGATTTCGGATGGTTAACGAGCATTTTAGCCTTAGAAAGAAATATTATTTTTCTGGTTTTTATGCAGCAGAGAAACCTTCATTGCGATTGCGTAGGAGGAACCGCGATCGCGTAGTGCAAGTGAGGGGAGCAGGGAAATTACTCTCTGCGATCGCAGAGGTTTGGTCAGGTGGGCAGTGTGATCGCGGGAATCCCTGGCGATCGCGGAGTGTAATGGCATTGGAGGGACCCCAGGCCGTTTGTGCTATGGGATCGCGGACCTGGGGTGCGATCGCGAGGGGGCTTGGGGGTTGGTCAGTGCGAACGCGAACGATTGACCGCAATCACGAAGGGGAAGGGGGCTGGGCAGTGTGAACGCGGGCTGATGACCGCGATCGCGGAGAATAAAAGCCTGGTCA
This sequence comes from Nicotiana undulata, assembly GCA_005239495.1. Taxonomy (NCBI): domain Eukaryota; kingdom Viridiplantae; phylum Streptophyta; class Magnoliopsida; order Solanales; family Solanaceae; genus Nicotiana; species Nicotiana undulata. Next base: position 16,200 of record ML241450.1, on the reverse strand, counting down.
GTTAAATTAAAACCCTTCCGCGACCAATACCTATTTTTACACCATTTTGAACGGGAAGAAGCTTTTGGGGAGATTTTGAAGAGGGAAAATCATCGTTCTTCATAGAGGTAAGTATTTTGGACCTTAAAACTTGATTATAGGCGATTAAGGAACATAATCTTAGTTTTTAATTCATGAAAATCAGTAGAAAAAGGTGGGGTTAGGGCTTGAGATTATGATACCTTTAGGGGTCGATTTGAGGGGTCAAACAAACTCATATTTTAGTGTTCTTTATTTGTACGGACTCGTGAGATGACGAAGAACATTTTGGTATAAAAATTTCTGAGTTCCGAGACGCGGGCTTGGGGTCGGGTTTTAGCAAATTTCGGGTTTTGAACTAAAATCGATAATTTTCAATTGGAATTCATTCCTTAAGCATAATTTGATGATAAATATATGATCTTTATAGATTTGGAGCACTCGGGAGTTGATTCGAGAGGCAAGCGTATTGCGGAATAGTTTACGGGCCAGTTTGAGGTAAGTAATGTCTTTAAATCCTGTCCTGAGGGTATGAAACCCCGGACTCTGCACCCTTTCACGGGTCTTGGAATGCAAAGATTGGAACTTTGGAAATATATTCCCTCTTTAGTCAACTATTGAGTTGCGAAATCAATTTTAAAGCCTATGCTTAATAGTATTGATATATATTTGACATGTTTTGGGTTGTAAGCCATGTCTGGGGCCTAATGCCGATTTGTTTACCCCTTGAGGGCTAATTTTACTATTTTCCTCACTGACATGTTATGATTTTCACTCAGTCGTTTCTTGATAATTGTTTTGACACTCGGAGTATTTTGATACTATTTATTGATAATGAAACACTATTTTTGGGTCGAGAACCCGGTATATTTATGGCCTGAAGGACATTTTGAGAGTGTCTGACTGAGTGAGGCTGTGGGTCATTATTGTGAGGATGTTGTGATATGAGAGAGGTTGCGGGCCCATATTGTGTGTGATTTATGCCATGTTGTGGCTTGTTATAGCGCTTGGGCTGTAGGAGCCCCTCCGGAGTTTGTACACACCTCCAGTGAGCGTAGGTACCTAATGAGTGATGTTGCCTGCAGGCTAATACTGAGGGATTGTGAGGTTGCCTGATGGGCTAATATTGAGTGGCTGTGAGGTCGCCTGATGGGCTGATATTGAGTGACTGTGAGTTTGCCTGATAGGCTGATATTGAGATTGTTATGAGAAATGATTATGGCCCGAAGGGTAGATTTATGAAAATTTTACTGAGTTTTTGAACTATGATTCACTTTGTTTTTCAAACTGATTTTTACTGAGATAAATGGAAATTATACTTGTTTCAAAGGATTTCTGGAAATTGGTTTTTGAACTTATGTATTTGGTGAATACTAATGGTGACTTGGTGATTCACTGTTTTTGTGAATTGGTGTATATGTGCTGTGTGTTTCGTATTTCTCAGACTGTGATTTATTTTCATTACTACTGAGTTGACGTACTCATCATTACTCCCTGCACCTCTGTGTGCAGATCCAAGTATTGATTCAGAGGAGTAGTCGTCCGAGTTTGTTATCAGCAGCTTACGGGATTTCGAGGTAGATGTCCAACGTCCACAGCTTCTCCATTTTCCTTCCTTATTTAGTTTTTAGTATTTCATTCCTAGACTTTATTTAAGACATTAGTAGAGTTATTTTACTTCGTAGATGCTCGTGACTATGTTGACTCCAGTCTTGAGAGGTTTTGGTTAGAGTTGTTTAAACCATTATTGGGGCGCTAAGACTTAAACAATTTATTTTATGCTTGTTTGCTGTTTATTATTGAATTGCGAATTATTATAATAGAACAAATGCGTAGTAATGTGATGATTGACTAGCCTAGTTCCACGATAGGCGCCATCACGACCGGTTAGGATTTGAAGTCGTGACAATAGATATAGATGTGGTATAACTTAATTAGAAGGATTATTGATGAGCAATAAACAATTAAAATAATATTCATTCTTCCATGTTGCATGAAAAATCTGAGGTTGAATTGAGAGTCAAATCATGCAATTTGTATGATAATTTGTTACTATGATACCTTGTTAACTAACTGCGGAAAGATGGCTTTGTCTCCAATAAATAACTGAGATACAAATCATCATTATCAACAACAACAACAACATCAAACCCACAACAATAATAACAAACCCAGTATGTTCCCACCAGGTGGGATCTGAAAAAGATAGTCTCAGTCTGTACGCAGACCTTACCCCTACCTCACAGGTAGAGAGGTTGTTTTCAATAGACCCTCGACTCAGGAAGGGTAATAAGAAGAAGTGGAAAGCAAGAAAGGAAGAAAGAGGGAAAAGAAAAGAAAAATGGAGAGATAAAAGATAAGTAGTACCAAATACTAGCAACAAGGAATACAATACCTGAAGCGAACAAAACCACATAACGTAATAAAAAATCTAAGAATATGAAGAGACATGCGTTAAACATCAGATACAAATCAAGTTGGGTAAACATTATAGTTATACTAGTTAAAATGTTGAACATCAAACAACATAATTGCTGCTTCCCTGGCAACTAATACCAAGCCATTAGTTTCTCATTATGAAAAACCTTACAAAGACAAAATTACATAGAACTACAAGCCCAAAAAAGCTCAACACAGTAACTTTGTTCAACTGATTATATAATATTTGCAGCCTTGGACACACCTCAGCAACAGAATGGAACATCAACAACACTAAAAAGAAGTTGCACACCTAAATCCAAAACAAAAAGACTCAGACTCGATCGGTAGCAGAAAGTAAGGTTTACATGAAAATGTATGATGGTTAGCAACACTGAAACTGTCTAACAAGTAGAATTCACACTCTCAAGACAAGCATATCTCTGTTGTTAGCCGTTTGGTTTATGCAAAAAATAAATGCAGCAGTACATTATCATACAAACCGCCTTCTGAAGTTTCGCGTAGTTGTCTGGTAGGTGCGGACTAACAGACCAACTCCTATTCCAACTCCTACGCATATGCCAAGGCCAATCCCTACACCAACACGGACCCCGGCGTTGAACCAGGATAGTTCTCCATCTTCACCATCCATATATTCAGTCTGTCTCCAGTACATGCTATTGTAGTCTTCTTCGCTTTCTGGTTCATATTTACTATACTCTTCAACCTGTTAACACACAATGAAGTTCAGAAGCTGAGTGAATTCTTCGACTAATTATGCTTAAAAGACTCGCTTCTGTCAAATGTTGGGACTAAGAAATGCTAAAAGCCAGCATAGCTCTGTGAAGATTTTAAGCAAAAGAATCGACAAAAGGAATTCAAAAATCTTAAAGTGAGGTCAAATATGCAACCATCCCTCTCATTTTTCGACTTCAAAACCAAAGCAGCAAAATAGGCAATAAAATCAGTTGAAACATTATAACCTACTTGTAACTTTTGACTTAATTAGAGAGTAAATTTGACCTTCATATCGCATGCAAAAAATTATCTGTCGTTACAAAAGAAAACAGATCTCTATAAGGTTGTTATAGCAAGTGGGAAAACAAAGAATTTATTAAACTAAAGAAATATATGGCAGCACTCAATGCCACAGACGTAACAGATGTAACGATGATGTCAGCAAGGAGCCTACTGATTTTCATCAGGAAGCAGTACTCAACAATTATAGCATTTTAAAAGGTTCGCAAGTATTCATGGATAGCACATGAATAATTTCCATGATTCAGGGCTCTAACTTTTTAGTGCAAAACCTGCCCCTTTTGTTTCCTTTTTCTTTTTATTTAATCAGTAAAAAAGAGGACAGGAAAGGAGGGGGGACCGACCTTTGTTTCCTTTTTAAATGTCAACAGATGAATAAATGCTGCCAAGATATTATACATGCTATATAAAACAATATTAGGAACAGATAGACATGGGTAATAGACAAACATACTGAAGGCCTTTGACTTTTGCAGCTTGACACTTGCAATATAATGCTAAGAAACTAAGAAAGACACTTGACAAAGGTTTTTTTCTTTTCTTTCGTTTAATTTTTGCTTCAGGAAGTCATTTACATGCAGTGCATGTACCCAAAATAGCAGAGAATTCACCAGTTACACATGATAAGCGACAAATAAACCACGAATCCGTTTTAACCAGCTCATATAAACAGCTAAGTTGCATGGACTCTCCAAAATGGCGCCGCACCCATGTCGGATCCTCCAAAAATGCACTATTTTTGAAGGATCCGGCACGCACCCACTGACATTTTTGGAGAGTCCGAGCAACATAGATAAACATCATAAATACATGTTGCTCTTGAAGAGCTGCAATGGAATGACAGAAGAGGAAATGGTGGGTCCTAGCTAGTTGCTATGGTGATAATGCCCCTGCATGTCAGGTGAACTGGGAGTGAGGAGCTTGAGATTACATATTGAGTCCCCTATTTTAAAATTGACTTTTATTTCAAGAAAGGAAATGGATTAAAGTTTAAACTCTAGCAAGATCCATGCCTTGGTCACACTCTTTCAAGAGAGGATTTCCAGTAGCATTTTAGCTTGATTGTATATCCCAATGCCGCATCAGCACAGTCTAGAGCACAAGATATTTTGGGACATCTTTAGAAGGAATTGCCAAGTTTAGGAGATTGAGAGTACAGTAACAATGAAAAGGATATTGGACGGAACGGATTTGTCTTAATAAGGTAAATTTCCTAAGATGGAAAAGGGACAGCAGGAGATGTGTCAAAAGACCCTGGCTTCGGCAACTGCTACCGAAATGTAGAAGCCCTTCTGAAGTATCCTATTTGGGGTGGATAGCTCTTCATCAAGCATGCCTCACGCATCATTGTTTGGCAAAGGAGATACATGCTATGTAATAGGACCTACACATACGGGAAGGAAAGAGAGGGACTAAATCATCTATTCCTACACTCTGAGGTGGCAAAGGTATGCTGAGATATCTTAATCTTTTGGGTACACCAGGGTAATGCTGAAATCTCGAATAGATGCTTATCTCAACCGGCTTAGAAGGAAACAGAAGAAAGCTGGTTGGAAGATTAAAAATACTGTTTTATCATGCTTTTTGTGAAGTTTGTGAAGGGGCACAGTAGATGGTGTTTCTATCCTTACTTATAAACTGAAACCTGTATGTCTGCCATCTATTGCCCCGCGGTATTAAGAATGTAAACATTGTAGATGTTCTACTGAACTTTATTAGTTCCTACAATTTGATTGAGGGACTATTTCTTGTATTTTGTAAATACTGGCACTTCGTAGGTGCTATTTCTGTTGTAACAAAGGAAAAGGATAAACTGAATACTAAAGAATCATCTAAAAGATATGTCTCCTCCCAAATCCTATTACATGATTACGATGAGATTCCTGTCCTACTTCTAAAAAATACAGATATTTCTGTAAGTTGTAACAAAGAAACATGTTTCATCATATATGATATAACACATGTACAATTATATCCAAAACAAAGAATGATTTGAAGCAGAATAAAGGCAGGCAAATAATTAGTTTTCATGGTCATGTTATCACTCCCTCATCCCCCCCAATTCCCCCCCCAAAAAACCCCCACTCTGTCAAAATATAGCATGAAAGCTGACAACATGAAGGAGTACTAATAGTTTCGTCAACTAAAATAAAGGACAGCGGAAGCTACTTTCAAGGTGCATGGCAATCAATAGCGAAGGCTCAGGGAAAGAACCACTCAAAGTCAGCTAGTGCACAACAACAACAACAACCCAGTATAATCCCACAAGTGGGGTTTGGGGAGGGTACTGTGTACGCAGACCTTACCCCTACCCTAGAGTAGAGATGCCGTTACCAATAGACCCTCGGCATCCTTCCCTCCAAGAACTGCCCACCTTGCTCTTGGGGTGACTCGAACTTACAACCTCTTGGTTGGAAGTGGAGGGTGTTTACCATCAGAGCATCCCACCTTGTCAAAGTCAGCTAGTGCACATTTTAGTGATTACAGGAAATGAAAAGGAAACCAAACCAAAAAAAGATTAAGGTGTAAATCCATGAAAAGTCTTCAAGAGAGAATCCACACAAGGACATTTTATAAATCATAGCCTTTTATCATTAAAAGATCAAGTTGTAAAAAAGCTAAAACTAAAACAACCACTAGTTCGCGCATCATTCACAGTTTAGGGAAGAAAAACAATTGCGCCCAAAAATCTGCTTTTTTCCAATTGTTTTTACCAGGAAAATAACCTGAAATTAGTTTGGACCGAAGCAAGAGAATCACCCTAAAAGAACACAAGAGGAGAAAGAGGAAGAAGAAGGGGCTGCAAGCATTTTTAATTTTATTAATTATTTTATACATTTTAGGAAGACACCAAGTCCACTGAAGGTAGCAGTGATTGTTCAACTATGTAAATAATTTGAATGTTTGAACGAGCCTTATAAGCAATTTTTGCATTTCGTACGAAATTATAGAATGTGAAAACACCAAATAACTATACCAAAAGGATATATAAAAAGCCGGTTCTGGACTACCAATTATACCTGAAGATCAAGTCCAGATGAGACATCTTTATGCTGCTCATCTGTTTCATGCTCCGGAATTGAGTCTAACATACCCTTCCTGTTGTGCTTCTTCCTGTGATTGAGCTGCAGACTCTTGGTTAAGATGATAGGTGTGCCGGAGAAGCAACCGGTAATAAAGACTTCAATCGTTGGTGACAATGGTTCAGAACCTATAATTTGTTTACCCTTGAGAAAACCAGTGCCGGCACTCATAACTGATTCACAATTCATATTCCATCTCTTGACGCTGTTTTTAGCCTCCCCAACAAAGCCATTGCTATTGGACATCTCTAAAACCCCTGAGAGCACAAGATCATCCTTATTGAAAACCTCAAATCTGACACTTGGAGTCAGCTTTATGCTATCGGTGCTCACAAATGTAGCTTCTTCAGATTTCTTATCAACCCGGTCCCTTCGAAGGAGGCAAGATGCTCCTTCTGAATACATGGAACATCTTCTTCCATTGACTTCAAGCAGTGTATCAGGACAAAGAGGAATATGGTTGAGAGTAAGATATTCTGGGGTCGAATCGTCCACCACAAAATTGCTGATTCTAATATAGAAAACTCTTATATCTAACCAAGATAATGATAATTTGCCACACGATTGGTAAGAGGGGTGCCTAATAATTTGGAGACCAGGATCAGCTGGTTTTCCATTGCTGAGTGATTCATGACCATTCTCCATGTTTAATCCTCAATAGAATCCTTCACCAGAAACTGATATAAGAACATAATAGAACCACGAATCGGGACCCACGTAGGCCAACGAACCCTGTTCCATTATCAGCTATCTTCTGATCAGAGAATCATAAACTAACTTTTCTAGGCAAAACATGGAGGGAACAACAATGGAAAATGCCAAAAAAAAAAAGAGAGATTATTCCACAAACAACATAGAATATATAAGGTTCCAGGTAGTACAGAGACCATGATTTTAGGAAGAGAAAAGACAGAATTTTAACAAGAAGGGCATATTATGGAATTAAATTATCTAAAAAAGGGGATTCAAAGGTAATTACATGCTTTCTTGTAGGATCAAAATAAATTTTTAACCAAGGAAAATCATGCCCACAAGGCTAGAAAACCAAACATAGTGGAGATAATTAAGAAACAAACACATACAAAATCAACCTTCATATGACCTAGTCATACCAAGAATTCACAACAAAATGACTTGGTCATACAAGTTAGCTAAACTAAAAATGACATCAAAACAACATTCTTCCATAATAAATTGAATACAAATAAATCTTTTTTTGCAGAAATCAAAAAAGTAATCCAAAGTTGAAATCTTTTTTTACCTTTCATCATTTCACTCTCAAAATCAAGAATTGAATTGGGTCATAAAAGAGAGATATCAGAACAAATATACTAAAACTAGAAAATATGCCAAAAATTGCTGACAATCAACAATGAACACGTATTTCAGAAGCAGCCAAATTAACCCCTCCAACCATCCACCTAATACCCAAGAAATAAAAGAGAAATTTAAAGACTATTGTATACAGACAATAGGCCAAAAATGATAAACTTACCAAGAAAATCTTGCATCCACAGCCTCTCTTTTTCTTTCTTTTATTACTTCTCAGTATGTGTAATATATGCAGCCAACTGATCTTTCAAATCACTTTACACTAAGTTACAGTTACTGTATATTTTTTTGTAGATACTAAGGTTTAGAGAAATCTAGAGAGTTGGAGGATAAGGAAATAAGAAATGTTTATTATTTATGCGAAATATCCATATTTCCTGTTGTGGGTCTTTCATTTAATATTCTAAGATAGCATACATAACCATTCATATTAATTATCCAAGATCTATGAGACTAGTAATAGCTTCAAATTTTGGACTATGTAAACTTTTAATCCATTTCATTTGACTTTATTTTATTTCATTTATATAATTTTTTGTTCGTCAAACACGTAAGGGTTGTTTAGTTGGTGTAACGAGGAAATTTAATCTCTATATATAATAATACCACTGTTATTTTTCTTTTCTCATAAATAATGCTGGAAACTTATGCTAAGAATTTTATTTATGCGGGATAAAATTTAGAATATGAATGCAGATATTAGTCTTGTACGAATTAAAAATAATCAAATGACAAAACTAATCCTTGTAATAGCAAATAAAATTGTATTTTGCTTAAGAAGTAAACACATATTCTAGTTATGCATTGTGTAGTACTTTTTAAGGAAAAATGACATTGTATAGCCGCTGTAAAAAAATAAAAAATAATATATATATATATATATATATATATGTTATATACAAATATTATATGAATTTTATATAGTTACTAAAAGTAAACAGTTTCTAGCGCGGGCTAAAAGTGATAATATTCAACACAAGTAATTACTGGATTACTAATCTCTACATTGGAATCCCTGTATTATTAATAAGTGTATAATTTGTCTCTAAACAAAACAAGCCCTAATTTTTAGCTTGACATATTTTGAACTAAAAAAAAAAAAAAATTCACTAATTGACATTGCATATACTGCTATTTGACATATTGTAAATCTCTAAACAAACTTAAAATTATCATAATACTTCAGCCAACTATAATACTACAACAACAACCTAGGAAATCTCATTAGTGAGTTACAGGGAGGGTAGTGTGTACGCGGATTTTACCTGTACCTCGAGGGAGTAGAGAGGTTGTTTTCGAAAAACTCTCAGCTTAAGAAGACGAAAAGAGACAATATTACTATCATCAATAGAAATCATAGAAAAAATAACATCATGGAAATGAGAAAATAGATGCAAAGCAAACGCGATATTATTATGGCCAGTATATTATTGCCAGAAGAAGGTGTGGATAGAGGCGGAGCTAGCATATAACATGCGGTTTCACATAACTCATTAGTTTTTTTTTCTCAAATCTTGTAGTATTATGATATTTCTAAATTTTTATAACATTTAACTATAATTCAATTATTTATTTAATTTGAGATCATAGTAAGAACTCATAAATTTTGAGTTAATATTTTAATGGAATTTATAAGCAGGAAGAAATATTGATGGTGATGGGGGCCAAGTTAGAGATGGGTAATGGATGACATTGTGAACCTTATCTATAAAGAAAAAAGTTTCAGCTTTACGAGGTCGGTTTCTTCAATTGAATGAAAGTGATGTTTAGATTACAGTGTTTTTCGAGATTTTCTATAAATGTTGTATTATCCAAAGTTAAGTACTACATGACCGCATGCACTTTCCTTAACTTAGTGTCTACCATTAATTATGTAGGCATCCAACGAATTCCCATAGTTATCAAAACCTTTTTTTTAATGATAATGATGCTGTAGGAGCAAGTTTATATACATCTCAACTAACTTTATGAGTTATAACTATATCCATCAAAACTTAGATATGACGATAATCAAAACTTATCTTGATCCTTGTGCTTTTGTAGGTAATGAGGAATTCAAAACATGATATTATCCGAACAATACTGGTGGAATTTTACAGCTTTGTTCATTTTCTCGCTTATATATTATATTTTTATCTGTTAATTATGTACTTGTTATTTATAAACCACGAGTTTGGATAACCATTACACCATACTGGTTTATATTACATCACACCACTATATTCGCAAGTCGATTAAATGCTAATATATATTACTAAAAATTTCTTTTACTGTCTATAGGAGTGATTGGGAACAATGAAAAGGTCAAAAAAAATGTTGGTGATTTCATTGGGACAAATAAAAGGATATTGCTTCAGGAAAAGACAATGATTTTAAAATAAGTTATGTTGTCTCCTTTCTTAAGGTTACTACGTTCTTTTAATGTGCAAAGATTGTTCAATGGACATGCCTTAATGATACGTATTTTTTATATCACCTGTAATTCAAAAGTCTATTTACTTTCTGAAATATATTTTCTTTTTAAATAAATACTTTTCCTTGTTAGGAGTTTGGCCAAATTGATTATAAATATTGTTTTACAAACAAATTCAGATATCTAAGTATTCATCAAGAGCATTGATCTATCTAACTCGCTAAATTGAGAAATTTTGAAGTGTTTCTATGGTGGCCGAAGTACTTTGTTTGCATACAAAAATGACTTTCTTATTAGCAACCGATCAAACCGTGTCTGTTAGTAATTACGCATATATAATGTCAAAGGTTGTTTAGCAGGGAAACAAGTTATCTCAGGATTTTAATAACGGAATTATAATGTGGAAATTAAATAGTGGATATATTTTATTGAGATATACAAGGTATAATATATAAAACATGTATTTGGTTTATACTAAATAGGTTGGGATAACTTTTAATTTCAATTTTAACCTTGACTTTGTAAAGGACTTTTGGGGAAGAGCCTTGAAAAGATGCGCCTTTGTCACTGTAATTTTATCCCGGAATTATTATTACACCTTTAAAGTGCGATATAATAATACCATAATATGACTATTTATCCTCAAAATCGGATAATAATTAAATTTGTAAGTGGTTTTAAGGATATGCGAATTGATTTGATACAAAGCGATAAATTAAGTCAGAGTGAACAAATAAAAATACAGTAAATTTAAACCACGCAGGGAGGATCATTCCAGCCTTAGTGTAACATTCACCCTCGATCCGGGCTCACATTGACCAGTTGATGAACAAGAAAAAGAGCTTTCAATAACAATGAAAACAGTAGTATATTGTGTTGAAATGCGTGTTACAATGTGTTAATGAATTATTTGACCCCTCTTTCATAGCAGGGGAATTATACTCTAGGTACAATTCTTAAAAAGTAAAAACTCTTCCGTTTAGATGATTGTCAGTTCTTCATCGATACGTGCCGAGATCCATGCTGTGATATCCGGTCGGTCGAGGGATATTACGGCCTTCTATTGGTCGTGCTTGATTACCTGGCAACGTTCTTCGAAGTCTTGCGGGATTTGGATCAATCCGGATCATGACTCCGTATTCTGGAAAGCGGGCGCCATGCCCCTGGACTCTGACTCGATGAGACTCTTGCCTTGATTTCGGTCGCTCGTCATCATGTCTCGAGCAAGGTTTATCCCATCGGAGACCGGGGTATACCATGAGCCCGGCTTTACCCGTATACAGATAGTCCCTTTGTTTCTCGGAGAGTAAGTTGACGAGAAACGACATGAGCTCCCTGATTCCTTCTTAGTACTCCTTGACAGAAACGACTAAAAACCCGAAACGTCTCGTCATTCATGTTATTATGACCTTAAATGCGTGTCGGCTGTTGGTTGGCCGTCCCTGGACGCAAACAACGTCGTAGAACCCCTATAAACACCCCCTTCTTCGCTCATTTTTCTCTTTATGTCAAACCTTCTATCCTCGTACCCTCAAGATTTCATTACTCTCTAGCATTTTTACCCCCCGTTAATCAAGGTTCTTGGCAAAAAATTTACTCATATCCACTCAAGCCAACACATATGAGATTCCAACTTTCAACCTTTATCTTTTTCAAGCTTTTCCCCATAACAATGGCAAAAACCTCAAAACCTGTTCTCCAAAAGGATGCTCCCTTTTCTTCCCGACGACTACTGAGGTCGAGGAGACCACCCCTGATGTGGTTGTTGATGAACCGGCGGAAGAGCCCCCCTTGAAAATGTTCATTCTCAAGGGTTGTTCGGCCACCACGACTTCAAGGTTGAGAAGCCTTCCTCTGTACAGGATCGATGTGAGGAGGCCTCGAGATATATCTGCTCAATCACCAAAGAGGATGTCACGACCCAAATTCCCAACCTTAGAGATCGTGATGGCGCCTAATACCACACTTGTTAGGGAAGCCAATGTTAGAATTCAGTTAGGTATTTTTCTTTGATTATTTACTTAAACACAATAAAATAAATTTAACGTAAACTTAATCTATTGATTTTCAATGAATAACTCCAATTTATAAAATAATAAACAAATAAATAAATCGAGCCATGAACTAATTANTATATATATATATATATATATATATATATATATATAAGACTACCCCCAGGGTCTGGTGTTACAATTCACGAACTTCTAAGAATACTACAAATAATGGGCTGAAAGAATAATATAGTTATTTTGAGAAAATATAAAACAATCTCTATGAACTAAGAGAAGACTCCAGGGATCTGTGAACGCCGACAGATATACCTCGTGTCTCCGAATGATATATGTCTTCTACTAAAAATCTCTATTGATGGCCGGTACCTGGATCTGTACAAAAGAGTGCAAAGTGTAGTATCAGTACAACCAACCCCATGTACTGAGTAAGTGTCGAGCCTAACCTCGACGAAGTAGTGACAAGGCTACGACGGGGCATTTACAATATAGCCTGTGAACAATATAAAATAAAACAAGAAGGAAATCTAAAAACAAACAAATAATAACTGTAGCAACAATTAAAATAACTCAGTCACCTTTTTCCAGGTCTCAGCTATAACCAATTCTCATGTAAGTTTCCAAATTTTCACACTTTGACTCTAAAATAAAAGTAGTGCAAAATATGAAAAATAGTAAGGTAAAACAGTAAGTTTTTAAATCTTTGTTTTTGAAATTCAGTAAAATATCAGTGTCCACCCTTATCACTATCATTGTTGCGGCGTGCTACCCGATCCCATCTGTCCACCCTTGTCACTATCATTGTTGCGGCGTACAACTCGTTACCACCTGTCCACCCTTGTCACTATCATTGTTGCGGCGTGCAACCCACTCCCACCAGACATATCATATCCATTTATTTATTTATAAAAACTTTCACAATTCAGTTCCAAAAACCAGCAACATATTTTTGAAATCCAGTAAAACATAAGTGTCCATCCTTATCACTATCATTGTTGCGGCGTGCAACCCGATTTCACATGTCTACCCTTGTCACTATCATTGTTGCGGCGTACAACCCATTACCACCTGTCCACCCTTGTCACTATCATTGTTGTGGCGTGCGACCCGCTCCCACTAGACATATCATATCACTTTATTTATAAAGAATTTCACATTTCAGGTCAAAACCTTTCACAATACTTTTGTCTCAACAGTCATAAACAGTAAACGACATTTCTCACAAACTTCATCAATAATATCTCAAAATAAAATCAACGGGAATATATATATATATATATATATATATATCGTAAAAATAATGTCAAACCGCTCAACCTTTATGTACCACAAGGAAACCAAGGAAACAACCAACACTTTCCAAAATAATGGAAACAAGACTTAACAACAAGTTAACCAAGCCAAGTAGTCATAGAAACATCAATGAGCATAAAACAATTAAGTCATGAATCAAATAAATGAAAAACAGGGAAGGGATCATGCTTAACAGACAATTTGGTGGTGCATAGATACTCGTCACCTCACCTGTACACCACACACATGCAAATTCACATAGCAATTAAGTTGGGGATTCATATTCCCTCAAGTCAAGGTTAAACCAAGCACTTACCTCAAATTCGCAGGCCACTCACTGCTCAATTATAATTTTTCCTTTAAAATCTTACTTTAACCCGCTCGAATCTAATCATAATCAAATTAATAGGATCAACATAGGCTAACAAATTGAATTCTACAATAAAAAACTACAAAATATGCCAAAAAATCCGAAATCGTCCAAAAACACCAAGCCCACATCCCGAAATCAGTCAAAAATGGAAGAATCAAAAACCCCCGTCCTCTCCCGAGTCTAACCATATAAAATTTATCAAAATCGGACTCTGTTTGGTCCCTCAAATCCCTACCTAAAACGCTCCAAAACTCAAGCCCTAGCTCCCTCAATTTCACTTTAAAATCATCAATCAAATCCCAAAAACGAAGATGGATTCATGAAACATAATAAAAACGAGTAAAGAACACTTACCCGAATCCCTATGGTGAAAATCGCCTCCAAAAGCGCTCAAATACGAGCTCCTCAACTCAAAATATGACCGAATGAACAAACCCTTATTTTATATATTTTTCTGTCAGCTATTCTGCCTCGTTTCTAATGTCAAACGATCCCGAAACTCGCTTTTTATGCCTCCAATGGATTCCTTGAATTCTAGTCAAGTTAGGATTTTGAATCACTCAATTTAACCTCATAATGAAGGAGATATGTAGGTTTTAATATTTTCAAATAATGTAGATTTTTAAATACGCCGTCAGTAGCAATTTCGTAATTAATCTGAAAAATATGGCAACCTTAGTAAAATGACCATAAAATCCTCATACAATGTCCAAATTCGATGATCCTTTTTGCTACGGGTCCGTAATGACGATACAGGTCTAATACTTCATTCAAAATAGAAATCGGAGCTCATTTGTTCCATATGATATCATTTATGCTTGAAGAAACGACGTCGAAGCATAAGAAAAAAAAAAGAGCGCAACACAACCCAAACCTATTCGAAACTCACCCGACACCCTCGAGACCTCAACCAATAATTCAAACAAGTCATATATCACTACTCAAACTTAGTCGAACCTCCATAACACTCAAGAAAACACCAAAATACCAAAACACCAAATCAACCTCGGATTCTAGCCTAAGAACTTCTAAACTTTCAAAATTCGCTAACGACGTCGAAACCTACCAAACCACGTCCGAATGACCTTAAATTTTGCACACACATTACAAATTACACTACAAACCTACTCTAACTTTCGGAATTCCATTCCGACTCCGATACCTAATTTTCCACTATCGACCAAAATTGCCAAATTTCTAACTTTCGCCAATTCAAGCCTAGAACAAAAGTTTTAGTTCATAAAATGACCCTTTGGGTCATCACAGAGGACCTCCCAATGGTCCGAAAAAACTTCAATTGGGCCGACAAAGACATTGGTCCCCGACTCCGAGGAGGCCATTACATCGAGGGATATCTATGTCTTTTGTCACGCCCCAAACCTGAAGAGGCGTGTTCGGCACCCGGTGCCATACTTTCCCCAAGCACACCACTCTGTAACTGCAAACTCTAGAGGGGTAAACCTCAACTTAGCTCGATGAGGCAATATTCTAAACCATATGAAAATAACATCTACAACCGGCAATACCAAATTAAACATCTACATAGGGCTGGTAAAGACACAATAGTGATATAAAAAAAATGTACATGAATCATCTACAAGCATCTAGGGATAACTGAACTATATCATGGTCAGGACAGAGCCTCAAACTATCCATCAAACATGTATATATAAAATGGACTCCAAGGTATAGAACTGGTAACGCCGAGGAAGTGGAGCTTACCAACCAAGATGATGTTTGACTTTTTCTACCGGGAAGGTCTATCCAGATGTGTATCAGGACCTGCATGCATGAAATGCAGCGTCCCTAGCAAAAGGGACGTCAGTACGAAATAATGTACCGAGTATGTAAGGCAAGAGAATAACTGAAATCTGAAACTGAACTGATAATATAATAACTTAAAGTACCTAGGAGTCAAATATAATTGGAGATATGCTTACCTGTTGATACTGACTCATCTCTCTCAATATAGTAAGTAAAATAGCTGTCCAACCCTATAATGCTCGGTATGTGTAACTTCCCTACCGTAGTAGGCTCGCTCATAGGCGCTCGGCCATACTAGGATCTATATCTCGGCCATTCTGGGCTCGGTCATAGGCGCTCAATCACAGAGGGCTCAATATATAACTTACCATCTGATCAGAGGTTTCCCAATAGGGGCATGCCCACCGGTTATAGCTCAGTGGTGGTGAATACACTGTAATACTTTATATATATATA
>ML241445.1:0-14699 GCA_005239495.1 Nicotiana undulata | reverse complement strand
AAATTGTGAAATATAAGGGAGCGGGCCGTACGCCACGGCAGATTTGAAATGAAATTGTGAAATATAAGGGAGCGGGCCATACACCACGACAGATTTGAAAAGAAATTATGAAATGTAAGGGAGCGGGCCGTACGCCATAGCGGATTTGAAATGAAATTGTGAAATATAAGGGAGCGGGCCGTACGCCACGACGGATTTGAAATGAAATTGTGAAATATAAGGGAGTGGGCCGTACGCCACGGCAGATTCGAAATGAAATTGTGAAATATAAGGGAGCGGGCCGTACGCCACGGCAGATTTGAAATGAAATTGTGAAATATAAGGGAGCGGGTCGTACGCCACTGCGGATTTGAAATGAAATTGTGAAATATAAGGGAGCGGGCCGTACGTCACTGCGGATTTGAAATGAAATTTTGAAATATAAGGGAGCGAGCCGTACGCCACGGCGGATTCAAAGAATTTGTGATTTTTGTTTCATTCGGTGGTCTTACTCTTGAAAGTGCTTTATTGTTTAAGTTCAGTAGCTGTTTGGATTTCTCTGCTTTTAGTATATGTACTTGTTGCTTATTTCCCTGACATGCCTACTGTATTTCATCATATTTTATCACATGTTACTACTGCTGGACCCTAGTGAGTATCGAGTCGACCTCTCGTCACTACTTCTTCGAGTTTAGGAGGGATACTCACTGGGTAAATATTTATTCAATATGTACTCATACTGCACTTTCTTTTCTTTTATGTACTTGACTGTACAGGTCCAGAGGCTGGCACGTCTGACTATCAGGCCGGTGCTTTGATACCGTGGTCATACTTCTCGGTGAGCTGCTTTCTCGGCGACTTCCTAGCAGCACCCTGGAGCTCTTTTGTTACATTTCTCCGCTCATTTCATTCAGACGGAGACTCTGTATATATTGTAGTCATTGTATATTCAGTAGTTGCCCATGACACTCGTGACACTAGTTCCTGGCACACACGCGTAGTGTATATTTATATTTTTGGGGTTTTGGGATGTATATCTATGTGTGCATTTTATTTCAGCTTGTATCTACTAGGATTTCACTTCCGCTCAAGGATAGTATCATGTTTGTTGTTATAAATTGGGAAATCTTTGACTGTTTAACTAGATGGGAAAGGTATCACTTGGTCTAATTATTGTTGGCTTGCCTAACCCCGTCGCTCGACGCCATCACGACTCGGATTGGGATTCTGGGTCGTGACATTCTACTTGTGGTTCTACTGTTTACCCTGTAACTAGCATATCTATTCTGCCTATGTGATTCCGCTTCCCCTTATTTCAATAGTCTACTGCTCCTCCTATTTGTTTGTTACAATTCTGCCTTACTTCCTTACCCCAGTACATTATCAACATGTGTGCATGACCCCCTAGCTACTAAGTAATCTTGAACCCCTTCCCTGAACCTAATGCATGAACTTGTTTAGCATCCCTCAATCTAATGTTGTTAAGCTCCTGGCATGAACATTTGTGATAGAGTGTGATGTGACTGTTTAAGACTTGAAGTGCTTTCTCTGATGTCTACCTGTGTGTAAATATGTTCTTACATGTGAATTACTTGTCTCCAATCCCCTTTCCCCTGTTTGTGTTTGCTTCCATGAACTATATGTGCTATTCTGATTCTGAGATTGTTCTACTTACCTCTTTTTAAAACTGTTTTCAAATAAGAGTTAAAATCTTCTTTTGTTTACTTTCAAGAATTGATTCTAAATGGATCATTTTCAAACTGTTTTCTCAACTCAATTCTTTTTAAAACTATATCACACACTCTCACATACTCTTAGAAGTCTAGGTTCTGCCCCTTTAGTGTGTGATTGCTTTGGGACCCTATGAGCTCCCTCTGAACTCTGACACACTAAGGCTGGCCCTTCCACACTGCACTTACTCAAATTTGGTTATGACTCTAGGTGTGAGCACTTCCCGGGATCCCTTGAGATCCTTAGAGAACTCTGACACACTTGGATCATGTGAAAGGTTGTGAATCAAATGGCAATGAGGCATTCTGGAGATTCTAGGCCTATCAGTAGGCTCCGTAAAGTATAATTTCTTATTTTCTTTTGTACCTTATGTAATTTGTGCCCAATGGGCTGTAATAATATTTGTAAACAACTCTGGGGCTGGATAGTGAAAAGGGAAGGGCAATATGCATGCTGCAGTTTATTAAAGGGTAGATGCCATGTTTCTAGGTTTACATTTCCTATGTGTGCACTAGAATTCATGCTTAGGACTGATGTATGCAAGCATATTGTGCATTAGATATCCTGTTCCTTAGGTCCATGTTTACTGTTTTACCATCTTATTATGGTATTATCTTTATCACTTAGAAAATCATGCTCTAAGATTAAAACCTGCTATTAATGTAAACCAGGCCTAATATTACTATAATATTATGGTACACTTAGAAATTCCGCCTAGGATAATAATGTGCTAATAAATAAGTCATTCTCACACTCGTGGCATATTCTGGAAGCATGTTCAAATATTGTAACTTTATGCATTTAGAAAATCCTGCCTAAGAATTCTTCATATAACTCATTCTACATGTGCATATTAGATAGCATGTTCTACACCTAAGTTAAGTACTAATGCATGGAAAAAGGACTAAAAACTGTTTTACCCCAAACAACTGTAGTAATTCTGCATTTTGGTGCACCTAGGTACAACATGTTAGGCAAAATAACTCGTAACAACTTCTTTAAAAAATATAATAACTGTTGAGCATTCTCACACGCGTAGGCAAGCCTTGGGAAATTAAGGTTGTTAAAACTGGAAATACGCCTTTTCTATGTACAGTGCCTAATTATCAACAGGTTCTAGGCAAAACTGATTAAGACTTCCTCTCTGAGTTATAAACAAATCTGCCTCTTTGTTATTATCACTTAGATATCATATTTTAGGATCTGAATCAAAAGACTTTAACTGTGTTTGAGCCATACTGCGTATTTGCCTTATCTGTGGAGGTACTTGAGCCTTTTTTGTTTATATTTGTATCCCTCTTAATTGTAGTCATGTATGTTCTTGTTTGTCGCTTAGTATTTTGCCTTTTAACCTGAGGGTCTGCCTAGAACCTCCCTCATAGGATAGAAGTCCTAAACACCTCCAAGGACTATTAGGAAGGGACATGTAACAACATGCAATAGAGGTCGTTGACCAACACTCGCTCTAATTACCTTTACGGGGTGGGAAAGGGTAGATATGGATATGATGACCGGTGCGTTAATACCACGTGTAGCCCCTCTTTGAGGAGTGACATACCGGGTATTGCATTGATGTGATCCATATAACAAATAAACCTAGGACATCTCTTACGCATGTTTAGACTATAATCCTTTTTCAAAATCTACTTAGCTATTAAATATTTTCAAACTTAGTAACATATGGGAGCTTAGACTGCAAATATTTCAAAACCATCTACTATTTTAAACATTAATTTCTTACTTGCTAACTGTGCAAATTCACAAAGTTGTTTGGCCGGGAACCACAGTTATGGATCTTGAGGGGTTCCTAACACCTTCCCCTTAGGTAATTTCAAGCCCTTACCCTATCTCTGGTTATCAAACTTGTTTGTAAATGAACCCCAATAGGTGCCCTAACGCACCTTAACTCGTTAGGTGGCGAATCTTCAAAACTTGCAAACCCCTTTCCCAAAAGGAATGAGTTTCCCTAACCGATGTCAAAAACCCTTTGACCGGCCCCGAAAGAAGTTTGGAAAAAGGGGGCGCGACACATACACAACAGTAGATTATGCAAAACTATATATTAAGAGATAGTGCGACTAAACGGAGTACCAATATCTATTAAATCTGATTGTGGGGCCCAATTTACAGCACATTTTTGGAGGTCATTTCAGAGAGGTCTAGGAACTCAGGTGAATCTCAGCACAAATTTTCATCCACAAACTGATGGGCAAGCCGAGCGCACAATTCATACGCTTGAGGATATGTTACGAGCATATGTGTTGGATTTTAAAAGAAGTTTGGATGAACATCTACCTCTTATCGAGTTTGCATATAATAACAGTTACTACTCCAGTATCTAGATGGCTCCATACGAGGCTTTGTATAGGCATAAGTGCAGATATCCTATAGGGTGATTTGATATTGGAGAATCTGGGTTACATGGGCCAGACCTGGTTCAGCAGGCCATAGAAAAAGTAAAGCTCATCCGGGAGCGACTGTTGACAACTCAGAAGCGTCAGAAGTCATATTCTTATGTGCGGCGAAGAGATTTAGAGTTTGGGGTTAATGACTAGGTATTCTTAAAGGTGTCATCTATGAAGGGTGTGATGAGGTTTGAAAATAAAGTCAAGCTTAGACCATGGTTTATTGGGCCTTATAGGATTATTCGGAGAGGGCCAAGTATCTTATGAGTTAGAATTGCCCTCTGAATTGGAGTTTGTCCATCCGGTTTTTCACGTATCTATGTTACGAAAATGCATTAGCGATCCTACCCGAATGGCGCCCACAGACGATGAACAAATTACATAGGACTTGTCATGCGAGGAATTCCGGTTGCCATCCTAGACCGACAAATCCGCAAGCTACGGAATATGGAGGTAGCCTCCGTGAAGGTTTTATGGAGAAGAAAGAATGTGGAAGAGATGACATGGAAGCGGAGGAAGACTATGAAATCTAAATACCCTCACCTATTTCAAACTAGAGATATGGCTCGAGATAGGATACCTCAGCACAGCCCTATTCAGGCCAGTAGGTCCTCCGGTAAGCTCTTATTTTTGACTTTCCAAATTTATCATAGACAGTTGTGTAAGGCCAAGTATGGCATATGTAGTATGTTTTCTCGCTGCGTACAAGGTGGTTTTAGTCTACTGTACGGAAGAAACTCTGGCAAAAAAATTTCCAAGGTATCTAAGAGTAAACATTCGAGGACGAATGTTTCTAAGGGGGAAGGATGTTACATCTCGCATTTCTCGTACGTTAAAGTTTCGTCTTCAGTTAATTGGAATAGACTCGGGGATGAGATTATTTAACATATTTATGCTATTTATAAAAAGCGATAAGAAGGTGCCATGAAGGATAAAGGGTACAGGAATTAAAGAAAATGAGTTTCGTTGAAGGTTGTCGATTTGAGATAAAATAAGGTCCGAGCGATAATAACCGATATTTATGGACTAGTATCATGTAAGGTACCATATGACCGTGATAGTATGATGTATAAAGTGTATTAAAAATAAGTAAAATTTTAAGTAATTTGAGATAATTTTTAATTATATGAGAAATTGATTAATTATTGGGTAATGGGAGATTACCTAGTTAATTAAGGAATTATTGGGTGATTAATTAAACACATTTGGATAAGCATTACACTTCAAGGTGGCAGCAAATTAAGGCCAAGTTGATGACTCATTAGTCATTAGGATAGGTGGAATTAAGGGGTCTTTGGGCAATCTATCAAAGATAACACATGGAAACTACACTTTGCCATTAANTATATATATATATATATATATATATATACCGAGCCTCATAGGGCCGAACAACTATTTTACTTACTATATTGAGAGAGTTGAGTCAGTATCAGCAGGTAAGCGTATGTTCAGATTATTAGTTTAGTTTAAGATTTCTGTATATTGCCTTACATAATCGTTACATTATTTCTTATTGACGTCCCTTTCTGAGGGCGTTGCATTTTATGCGTGCAGGTTCAGACAGACAGACGGATAGACCTCCTGAGTAGGTGTTGCCCGAGTTCAGCTTTATCGGTAAGCTCCCCATCCTTCGGAGTTGCCGGGTCTAGAAGTTTTGTGTACATCTTGTGTATATATATAGATAGGTTATGTATAGGTCATGTCATGCCCCAAAATCGAGGGGCACGACCGGCGCTCAACCGAGCAAGCCTATTAGGTTTCATTCTACCCAAAATTAATTTATGAATAACAAGGAGATGAACTCCATAAATCCTACTTTATGAGCATTACATTGACAATTTTTATCTTTGTCTTTCTTTAACGGTTAANTGGACTAGTATCATGTAAGGTACCATATGACCGTGATAGTATGATGTATAAAGTGTATTAAAAATAAGTAAAATTTTAAGTAATTTGAGATAATTTTTAATTATATGAGAAATTGATTAATTATTGGGTAATGGGAGATTACCTAGTTAATTAAGGAATTATTGGGTGATTAATTAAACACATTTGGATAAGCATTACACTTCAAGGTGGCAGCAAATTAAGGCCAAGTTGATGACTCATTAGTCATTAGGATAGGTGGAATTAAGGGGTCTTTGGGCAATCTATCAAAGAT
This sequence comes from Nicotiana undulata, assembly GCA_005239495.1. Lineage (NCBI taxonomy): Eukaryota > Viridiplantae > Streptophyta > Magnoliopsida > Solanales > Solanaceae > Nicotiana > Nicotiana undulata. Next base: position 8,420 of record ML241445.1, on the reverse strand, counting down.
AACACATGGAAACTACACTTTGCCATTAAAAAAACGTAGAAGGAATTTTAAGTTAGCCATCTTCACAAATGATATTCAATTGATATCAAATTTATTTTTGGAGTAGATGTTGGAAGCTCACATAAGACTTCATGTTACAGTAGCAACAACAATTCTTAGATTAGTAAAGCAATTTATACAGAATTACACTACGTAATAACAACGGGATTTTGCGATTCTAAGGGAGTACGGTGCAACCTTTTCCAAGAATATCATATGGATTTTTTCCTACTCCAAGTATGTTAAGGCTAATCCCTTCCTTCATTTTTCATGATCTTGTAATTACACGAGTTTGATAACGAGGCATAAAGAAAAACTCATATCCCGAAATTTACGTATATTTTTCTAGTCTTGTAAGTTACAATATTCTCCGTATCGGGACCTCATATTCAATTGAGTATTTTCTTCTTCCAATAAAGAGAGAAGAGAATCTATATATACAATATTACAGTATTTTCATTACCATCGAGCTATAATCGATGGGCAGCCCCTATTGAGCAACCAANATGTTCAGATTATTAGTTTAGTTTAAGATTTCTGTATATTGCCTTACATAATCGTTACATTATTTCTTATTGACGTCCCTTTCTGAGGGCGTTGCATTTTATGCGTGCAGGTTCAGACAGACAGACGGATAGACCTCCTGAGTAGGTGTTGCCCGAGTTCAGCTTTATCGGTAAGCTCCCCATCCTTCGGAGTTGCCGGGTCTAGAAGTTTTGTGTACATCTTGTGTATATATATAGATAGGTTATGTATAGGTCATGTCATGCCCCAAAATCGAGGGGCACGACCGGCGCTCAACCGAGCAAGCCTATTAGGTTTCATTCTACCCAAAATTAATTTATGAATAACAAGGAGATGAACTCCATAAATCCTACTTTATGAGCATTACATTGACAATTTTTATCTTTGTCTTTCTTTAACGGTTAAAACCATACTAACCAAACTATTACAATTAATAAATACGAAGGAAACATTTTTGCTAAATAACAACATCTCTAGTTCAATTTTTCAATACCCGATGCCACCCACAATCTGTCTACGGAGCCTCTAAAGATAGAGAAGACAAAGTGACCCTGCCGGCGACAAGGCCCCGACTATACGTCAGAGCGTAACAACATAAGCAAAATAAGTGTGACATATTCTATACATAACCCCGGAAAGAAATGGGGCTCACGAAGTCTGTTGCGGGGAGAAATAGAAGGCACCGCTACCTGCGATCAGCGCTACGAGCTTCAGAGCCACCTACATCTATTAAACGATGTAGCGCCCCCAGCAAAAGGGACGTTAGTACCATCAAATAGTACTAGTATGTATGAACAAACTTTACTCTAAGTATAATTAAACAGTACACAAGTAGAAGACAGTCATGGAAATCAAACAATGCTGCACAGAAATACAGAGAACACAAGTGAGAGTCTCATAGTTTCTTATTTCGTCTTTTCATCCTTTTGATTTATAGTCTCTTATTTTCAAGTTCCACAATTCATAATTCATAATCCCACCGTGTCTTTTTACATGGAGTCCGGTCTCAGCCCGACCGGCTAAGCCACCCAAGTGAGACATCACCAACATCATAGTTTATACTCATATTTTCGATGTAAATGCCACCATGTGTACAACATGGAGTCCGATATCGGCCCGATCGACTAAGCCATCTCACTTTGGGACATAACCATATCAATTAATTATTCGGTTCACATTCCTTTCCCCTCATTTATCACACAGTCCTTTGCACTTGGATGCAATTAACAATTTGATCTTATTTCCATTTTAATTCGTTCGGTGGTATTATCCTTCATATTGATAAGTTCCATAATATGATGAATTGTGCAAATAATAGGATGAGCATAAGGAATCATGATTCACAATTTCAAGTAACATGGTGACATGGTAAACAACTAAGACAATTAGGGAACAAAATCTTTCATCTCAACACATTAGAACAAACACTTCAAGTATGATCAAGCAAGGTACCCATACCAAATGCTCGGACACTAACAAGATGATTCTACAAAGATTAGAGTTAGACATACATACCTGGTTGAGTTTTCCTTAAGTTACTACAACGTTCCGGAAATCCTAGCAATCCCAATCTATTTCGAGATATAAGAAAATTGAACACAAATTAGGAAGATATTCATAGTCTTAGATCGTTTGAGCGTTCCATCAAACACTGGGTGTGCTATAAGTCTTTAAGGTCCTCCTATAGAGGATTTAATCAACCTTCAATCCATCCCTAAACAGTTTTAGCTCAACAATGTTCCTACACCCGTTGATAACACATGCAAGCAAGATAACAACTCCAATACCCACAAACTTTCTTGATAATTACCCATCTTTAACTAAAATTCAAAATTAAGGATTAGGGTGTAGAATCTTACCTCAAGGATGAAGACCTATCGTGTTCTCCTTGTTAATCTTCAAAGATTTGTGTAAGAATTGAAGAGTGATTTAATAGAGGTCACTTTCTCACTCTAAGGCTCCCTCTCTCACTCTAAAGCATCAGATTTTTTCTCAAAAATGACCCATTGCGTGTATTTAACGAAGCTGGGTCGGGTTATAAAGATAGAAGAATGGATAGTCTAAGATTCCGGACCGGGATATAGACCTGGCGTTGCCTGGCTAAAGCCTGGTCTAGCCTGGCTTTAGCCTGGCCTCGCCAGCCTAAAGCCTGGTCTAGCTGTGATGAAAAATTTCAACTCCCCAGCGCATTGTTCAACCCAAAACTCCGGAAGTACAATGTATTACCTACCTTTACACCACAAAACCTTAAATTACATAGTGAAGTTTTTTGGCGCCTTACATTCTCCCCCACTTAAGATCATTCATCCTCGAATGAGAGGTAGAGTCCGCCCCCAAACACTTAACATAACATATCTCTTTTCTAACCTACCTCAAGTCCCTAAATTTTGACTAACTCCCAACCTTTTCAGAATTTTCGGCAGCATCTCCTTTGTAACTAGGCCTATCCACCTGCCAAAGAACCACCAAAACCATCCTAACAACTCATCCATAACTCGACGAAGAACCACAATGTATATTTCCATAACACTAATCTCAGCATTACAAACACTACATTATCATAATGATACATGAACATGGACTGCACATATTTAGATCATAACACCTATAAGGTACCTTTCAAATCGAGACTAATTGTTATACAATCATGCGAAAATATTTTCTTCCCACGAAACCTTCAGCCTTCAAGGTGGCCTCCTCGCTTACAAGCTTTGCCGTAACACATTCACGGAAACAATCCTAACCCCCAAGCTTATCTAACAAGGATAACAGTTGTGAGCACGTGATTTTTTCCCTATACGAAATACTCCTACAAATTAAAGAAAATAAATTTTCCCAATTATTTGCAATTTTAGGATTTCATGCTAATTGTTTACATTTTTGTGCGTGCTTATTTTGTTAAAATCATGAAAATGCCAAAATAAAAAAAACATGCATTGCATGTAGGTTTCATTTTACATTGAAAAGATTAATTAGTGAACTAGTTGTTTTATTCAAATGAAAATCACAAAAAAAATTGGCTTACTTTTGCATTTTGATTAGTAATTTCCTCTTTGATCTAGGAGTAATTAATTTTTGTAAAAATTATAGTAGATAATTAGCTTAATTTTGCAAATTAATTTAATTTAGGAATTTAATTTAGGTTTTTAATTCGATGATTCTTTTTGCTACGGGTCCGTAATTACGATACATATCTAATACTTCATTCAAAACATAAATCGGAGCTCATTTGTTCAATATGATATCATTTATGCTTGAAGAAACGACGTCGAAGCATAAGAAAGAACGAGCGCAACACAAGCCAAACCTATTTGAAACTCACCTGAGCCGTCGGGGCTCTAAATCTAACATGCACGCAAGTCTAAAAGCATAATATGGACTTGTTCCTTCGATCAAATCATGAAAATAACATGTAAACAACGAATTAAACCTCAAAACTCATTATTTTCCTCAAGAACACTTATAGTTCATAACTTTTCAACCGGATGTCCGAATCACGTCAAACGAACTCCGTATTTCACCAAATTTCACAGGCAAGGCCTGAATATCATAACAAATCTGTACCGGTCTCCGGAACCAAAATACGGGCCCGATACCAATGACTTCAAACATTAATTCTTTTCATTATTTCATAAATATTTCAGCAAAACAATTTCTTTCAAAAATTGATTTCTAAGGCTTGGGACCTCGGAATTCATTTCCGGGCATACGCCCGGGTCCCATATTTTACTGCGGACCTTCCGGGATCGTCGGAACACAGATTTGAGTCCGTTTACTCAAAATGTTGACTCAAGTCAACTAAAACCAAATTTTGTAATTCTAAAAATTATTGTTTCTTATATTTTAACATAAAAGCTTTCCGGTTTCACGCCCGGACTGCGCACACAAATCGAGGTAGTTAAAATTAATCTTTTTATGGCTAATAAGCCTAGAACGGAGTCTAAATTCATAAAATGACCCCTTGGGTCATCACAATCTCCACCTCTAAAACAAACGTTCGTCCTCGAACGGACATATTAGATTACCTGAATTTGCAAACAAGTGTGATATTTACTCTGCATGTCCGACTCGGACTCCCAAGTAGCTGCCTCAACGGGCTGACCCTTCCACTGCACTCGAACTGAAGGATAACTCTTAGTCCTCAATTGACGAACCTACCAATCCAAAATAGCTACCGGCTTCTCCTTATAAGTCAAGTCTTTGTCCCACTGGACAAAGCTGAAATCTAACACGTGGACGGGTCACTATGATATTTTCAGAGCATAAACACGCATGGAACACCGGATAAACTGAGGATAACCCTAGAGGCAATGCAAGTTTATAAGCTACCTCCCCCACTCTATCAAGAATCTCAAACGGCCCGATATACCTAGGGCCCAACTTACCCTTCTTCTCAAATCTCATAACACCCTTCATGGGCGACATACGAAGCAATACTCTCTCTCCTACCATGAATGCCACATCACAAACCTTACGATTGACATAACCTTTTTGCCTAGATTAAACTGTACGAAGTCTCTTCTGAATAATCTTGACCTTATCCAAGGCCTCCTGAACTAAGTCTGTACCCAACAACCGAGCCTCTCCCGCCTCAAATCATCCAGCTGGTGATCTGCACCGTCTACCATATAATGCCTCCTAAGGAGCCATCTGAATGCTCGGCTGATAGCTATTATTATAAGCAAACTCCGCTAATGGCAAGAACTGATTCCATGAACCTCCAAAGTCAATAACACAAGCGCGAGTATATCCTTGAATATCTGAATAGTACGCTCGGACTGCCCGTCAGTCTGAGGGTGAAATGATGTACTCAACTCTACTCGGGTACCCAACTCACGCTGAACTTCTCTCCAAAAGTGCGAAGTAAACTGCGTACCCCGATCAGAAATGATAGACACGGGAACACCATGAAGGAGAACTATCTCCCAAATATCTAACTCAGCCAACTGCTCTGAAGTATAAGTACTTGATACAGGAATGAAATGTGCTGATTTAATCAGCCTATCCACAATAACCCAAACTGCGTCAAACTTTCTCTGAGTCTGTGGGAGTCCAACAACAAAGTCTTTAGAGATACGCTTCTTCTTCCACTCAAGAATCTCTATCTGCTGTAGCAAACCACCTGGTCTCTTATGCTCATATTTTATATGTTGACAATTTAAACAACGAGCCACATAAGCCACAATGTCCTTTTTCATCCTTCTCCATCAATGATACTGCCTCAAATCTAGGTACATTTTAGCTGCTTGAATAAGTACTGGAGACTGCGATGGTCTGTAAAAACTTCACACTGCACACCATAAAGGTAGTGCCTCCAACCTTTCAAGGTATGATCAATGGCTGCCATCTCTAAGTCATGAACAAGGTAATTCTTCTCATGGACTTTCAACTAACAAGACGCATACACAATCACCGTGCCATATTGCATCAATACTACTCCAAGTCCAACTCGAGAAGTATCCAATACACCGTGAAAGAACTCGAATCTGATGGTAACACTAACACCGGTGCTGCAGTCAAGGCTAATCCTAAGTTTCTGAAAGTTCAACTCACACTCGCCTGACCATTCGAATGGAACATCCTTTAGGCTCGATATGTTTCCTAATAGTTGTTCACGGTCACTTACAGAATCATCAAACTGCTTCGCGTCAACAAAGAAAAAAAAATCTCCTTTCAAACCTTCACAACACTAATAACGAAATGCGATTCACGAAGGCTTCAAAATTATATACCCGAATCAACGTGTCTCATTTAACGCCACCCGGGCGGGCACACACCTTGTAGGTCAAGGATCAATAATTCTGACACGGAATTGGTAAATTATACACAGTTAATTAATTAGTTTATTTCTTTATTTATTTATTTAATTATTATTAGTATTACTTTTATTATTATTATTTATTCATTTATTCTTATGATCATTATCATTATGGTATACATGAATTGTTGAATAAGCCTAACAGGCCTGACCAGTACTATAACAAAATTTTAATTCACACGGGAGAATTTAAACACAAGGATTTCCATCACAAGGACCTTGTCCTTACATAACTTCCACCGCGGCTCGTAGCCCGATTTAAACATCTCAAATCATATTACAATGCGAGGATCTCGTCCTCAATTCTGAATCACAAGCAACATGCGCATCGTGCCACTCGAAACCTTCCCTTTTCTTCCTTTCAATATTTTCCGTTAAACAAAATTACAACACGTAATGATAGACACATTTATCTCCATAGAATTTCTCAATACAAGTATTTCCATAAGTAAATTTTTGAGTTACGAAGCTCACCCGAGAGTGGAGCATATTAGAAGAATTTTATTAGATACGCATAACCGATTTAAGTTCAGAAAATCAACACTTTATAATAATTAGAGATTGTTCTTGTAATGACACCATTTAATGTAACGACCTCAGCCATACCATATAGAGTATACCAACAGGGTGGGTCTCCACCTCTAGGAGTCTGACCTCCACCTTCGACATTCGACCCTTTTATCCCCAGTTGGTCATATAGTTAATTTGTAACTGCAATGGGGCACGTAGCCTAGGTGTACTGATGAAATATGACTCTCTCAAGTCTGGGACAGTTTCTACCACTAGTCGCAATAAAGTATCAACTTGCCCTGAGTCGCACAAAAATTTTACAATCATAATTGAGTCCTTAAATGAGTCTGGGGACTCGATCTCTGGCTAGATGAATCGAAGTAGGAGTATGATGGGATAACTTATCGAACCTGATGGCAAATTCTGACACCGTCATATGACCTGACACAATCGTTCAAACCTTATGCGTCACGTGTTATGGAGAGTCCGAGAAACAACTCTTTCAAAAGAATTTATGAGAACTGAGTCAAGTAATTGAGGTTGCATTGGCTGATCATCCTCTTCGTAGGCTTGCCACAAACACCGGTGACCAATTTCTTCTTTTACCATGTCGACTCAACACTGCTGAGATACCCCCTTTATTCATATACATTTCATTATTATTTTGGGGTAACTCTCATCTCTATTTACACACAATGAACACAAAATTAGAGCCCTATACCGATAATTCTTGGCACTAACCATGTAGTCTTGAAGCTTGCTAATCATTGTACTCCTTCTGGAGCACCCCAAAATCCATAATCGTGACTTTCACGATGAGTAGACCTCCTGTAGATTTAAAGTTGTTCGAATAACTCCTTTTGGTATTGAGGTATAAGGTTATTAAGGAGACTGACATATCGCAATTCCCAGCTTTATCTCTTGTAACATCTCTGGCCTTATACATTCCAATCCAAAATTGATATAACACATGACCCCGCAATCTATTCCTTGACGGTGGACTTTTCCACTTGGCACGAAGTCATAGGTCACAATGCCTGATAATCTAAAATGTTAAACTTCACGGCTCATATAATTCAACCCCGTTGCTTCCAACTTATTCCCATGTTCCGAAATATTTTCACAGCAGCGGTCAAGAAAATCACGTGGGTCCTCAGAAGACGTACCACTGAAATAGAGTGGAAATAGTTTGGTAAACTTGTCCAACCTCACTAAACGGACTAGTGCATCCTGTAACACTAGAGTTACTATAAATCCTTTCGGAATATGAATTAGGCCAACATGTACCGACTAAGCTAGAACCTCCACGTCTAGATCCATTTGAGAATTTACAATAGGTGTTGATGTTCGAGCTTTAGACTGAGCTCCACTTCTGTCTCTTCCCCTAATCGTAGCTGTCATTAGGGCTTCACCTCTTATCCGGTTGTAGACGCTTTGCGTGTTGTCGAGATTTGTGGGAGGACACGAATAGACAAGTTCAATCATCAATGGTAGAATAAATTCGCACGATAGAGTAGAATAGAAGTGA
>ML241443.1:832-22601 GCA_005239495.1 Nicotiana undulata | reverse complement strand
TGTAATTTATTCAAGAATTTATGGCCTAACATGGAAAATCACGAAATTCCTAAGAACTCTAAACTTTACTACCTAATTCAATGATTTTAGGTGATTTAGTAGTGAATCAAACTAGGAATTAATGTTAAAATTAGAAGTTTTATGGGGTTTTAACTTACCTCTTACAGTGGGTGGTCGTGGAAGGTGATGCCCCAAGCTTGGATGCCCTGTAATGGAGTTTGAAGATGGAAGGAATGAGGAAAACCCGAAATTTTGGAGTATTTAAGAGGCCTGCCAACAGGGGTTTCCGCACATGCGACCATAGGACCGCAGATGCGGTCTCGCGCCTGCGAGAAAATGATCGCCCTTGCGGAAAAGGGCCTGGGACCCTGGGCTCGCACCTGCGGGGTTGAGAGCCGCACCAGCGGTCCCGCTCCTGCGGAATTTTGGTCGCCCCTGCGGAAAAGTCGCACCTGCGATGGCATGGACCGCACCTGGGGTCACGCGCCTGCGGCCTGAGTCTCGCGCCTGCGGACTTTAGGCAAGGGGGCTGGGGATCGCACCTGCGGCTGGGCAACCGCACCTGCGGTCACACCAGCAGTGGTTTTTGCTGGATTTTGGCCTCGCGCGGGATCCGGGAGGCACCTGGGCCCACCCGAGCCCCCGTCCAAAAATACCAACAAGTCCCAAATCATTAAACGGACTTGCTCGAGCTCACAGAACACTCAATACCAAGCTAAAACTCAGAATCACCCTCCAAAACCCCTAAATTCAACACTTAAGAACTTGAAATTCTAAGATTCTATGACGATGCGCCGGAACGACCCACACAACTCAGAACGACTTCAAATTTTGCAGATAAGTTACGAATGACACAACGGAACTATTTCCAGTCACGGAATTTGATTCGGACCTCGGGAACATAAAATCACCTCTCAAGCCACATTTCAAATTCTTTAGAAATCCCACAAGTTCATTAACTCCATTTTTCCTCATTTGGATCCGAAACCAATCAAATCAAGCCTGTTTTACACCAAATTCCAAAGATAGGACAAATAACATATAATAAACCTGTTCCGGGCTCCGGAACCGCAATACGGGCCTGGTAACACGGTTTTCACATAATTATTCATTTTCAAAAGCCTTTATTATTTTCAGAAAACAATTTTCTTTAAAAGTTTATTTCTCGGGATTGGGACCTCGGAATTCGATTCCGGGCATACGCCCAAGTCCCATATTTTCCTACGGACCCTCCAAGATCCTCACATCACGGGTCCGGATCCGTTTACCAAAAATGTTGACAAAAGTCAACTTTATTCAATTATTCAATTCAAAAATCCCAATTTTATCAAATTTTCACATGGAAGTTTCCCGGCTACCTGCCCGGGCTGCGCACGCATATCGAGGTGAGATTAACGGAGGCTTTCGAGGCCTCGGACCACAGATTTAGTTGGAATTACTTTGGATGACCTTTTGGGTCATCACACCAACTCTGGACTGCTTCAATCTTCTTCGGATCCACCTTGATCCCCTCACTCGATACTACATGACCCAAAAATGCCACTGAATCTGGCCATGAATTCACACTTCGAAAATTTTGCATATAACTTCTTTTCTCTCAAGGTCTGAAGCACAGTCCTCATGTGCTTCTTATGATCCTCCCGGCTTCGGGAGTACACCAGAATGTCGTCAATAAACACAATGATGAACGAGTCAAGATAGGGCTGAAATACATTATTCATTAAGTGCATGAATTCTACTGGGGCATTGGTCAGCCCAAAAGACATCACAAGGAAATCGTAATGTCCATACCGAGTCCTGAAGGCAATCTTCGGGATATCTGGCTCCCGAATCTTCAACTAAGGATAGCTTGAACACAAGTCGATCTTAGAGAACACTCTAGCACCTTGGAGCTGGTCAAATAGGTCATTAATACGTGAAAATGGATACCTGTTCTTCATTGTAATCTTGTTCAACTGGCGACAATCAATACACATTCGCATAGACCATCCTTCTTCTTTACAAATACGAATGGGGCACCCCAAGGCGACATAGTGGGCCGAATGAAGCCCTTATCAAGAAACTCTTGCAAATGTTCCTTTAACTCTTTCCACTCTACTGGAGCCATACGATAGGGTGGAATAGAAATGGGTTGAGTGCCCGGTGACAAATCAATACCAAAGTAGATATCTCTGTTAGGCGGCATGCCCAGAAGATTCGTCAGGAATACATCTGGATAATTCCTCACTATCGGAGCTGACTCGGCGGTAGGAGTATGAACAGTTCCATCTCTCACATATTCCAGATACGCATCACACCCCTTCTCAACCATCTATTGAGCCTTTAGAAATGCAATAACACTACTAGGAACATAGTCTAAGGTACCTCTCGACTCTAACGCAGTAGATCTAGAATAGCCAACGTCACCATTTTGGCGTGACAATCAAGGATAGCATGATAGGGAGACAACCATTCAATGCCCAACATAATATCAAAGTCTACCATACTGAGCAACAATAAATAGGCTCTAGCCTCAAAACCACTGGGAACAACTAAACACGACAGGTACATATGGTCAACAACAATAGAATCTCCCACAGGTGTAGACACATATATATGAGAACTCAAAGAATCACGGAATACACCCAAATACGGAGCAAAATAAGATGACACATAGGAATAAGTGGAGCCTGGATCAAATAAGACTGATGCATCTCTATGACAGACCGAAACAATACTTGTGATGACTGAGTCGGAAGCAACTACATCCCGTCCTAGCATGAAGATCATAATATCTAGCCTGGCCTCCCCCTCTAGGGCGACCTCTAGCTGGTTGTGCAGGTGGGGTGGCAACTGGTGCGGTGACCATGGACTAAGAAGCCTAAGGACCCGGTGGAATACATGGAGCTTGAGTAGTCTGTGGAGGTGCCCCCTCCTGAATCTGGGTAAATCCCTTACCATATGACGAGTGTCACCACACTCAAAACAAGCTCTCGGAAGACGTGGCTTCTGAGGCTGACTCGGGCTTGATCGGCTAGGCTGACCGCTGAAAGCACCTCGTATAGGAGGTGCACTAGAGAATGGTGGTGCATAATATGGAGCCTAAAGCCTAGGAGTGGACGGAATACCGTTGGAATCTGGACGTGCGAAATGAACAAGGTGACTCACATAGCCCCTACCAAGATGAGTTGCAGCTGGGGCACGGGTACCACTATATGTGTGTGACTCTCGAGACCTTTTTGCCTCCCTCTCTTCTCTCTCCCCGGTTAGCATTCTCTCCAATCTCCTAACGAAACCCACTACCTACTGGTAGGAAATGTCCATCTCCAACTCTCGAGCCATGCTAAATCTGATACTAGGGTTGATCCCCTAGATAAATCAATGGACCCGCTCTCTAACAGTAGCAACCAAGGCTGGTGCATGCCTAGCCAAATCACTGAACCGGACCGCATACTCCGACACGGTCATAGAATCCTGGCGCAACTACTCAAATTTTGCGTGCCATGCATCTCTGATGCTCTGGGGAACATACTCCCTCAAGAACATATCTAAAACTGAGTCCAAGTGAGTGAAGTTGCCTATGTCCAATACCCAACTCATATGCTTTCCACCACTGATAAGTCGCTCCCCTAAGATGGAACGTAAGGAAAGTAACCTCACTAGACTCCGGGATACCCATAGTACGAAGGATACGGTGGCACTCTTCAAGAAATTCATGGGCATCCTTTGAAGCCAAGCCATGGAAAGTAGGAGGGTGGTACTTCTTGTACCTCTCGAGCCTGAGTTTCTCCTCCTCAGAAACTGATTCCCTAACCTCGGGTTGAACTGGGGCTACCGGCTGCACTAGTATGACCTCTGGGACCTGTTCAACCAAAACCGGTTTCTCTAGGCTACGGTGGGCGGGAGTCTGTTCTCCTCCCCCGGCCTGATATGTGGCAGAAGCAGGTGGGATCAACCCTACCTGAGCTAAAGTGTCGAACATGCTTAGAAACTAGGCGAGAGTCTCTTAGAGAGCTGGTGCAGTAACACACGTCTCAGGTGTCTGCCCTCCAACTAGAGCTATTAGTGGCTCCTTTTTAGCAGCTCGTGCGGGTGTTGTGGCTGCACCACGTGGACGTCCTCAGCCTCTACCCCGGCCCCAGCCTCTCGCAGATCTAGTAGGGGGCGTCGGTGTCTGGTCATTTGATCCAGTTGTACATGTCCACACCATCTATGAGAGAATAGAAAGACAAAACTTTAGAATCAAAAGTCAAATATTTGTCACGATAAGGAATCAAAGAGGTGAAGCTTTTCCTAACAGTTCCATAGCCTCCGAAGATAAGTACAGACGTCTCCATACCGATCCGCGAGACTCTACTAAACCAGATTGTGACTCATAACACCTATGAACCTAGAGCTCTGATACAAAATTGTCACGACCCCATTTACCCTCCATATGATGTCGCGACGGCACCTAGTCTCTAAGACTAGGTAAGACTAACAATATGCGGAAACATCAAATGAAATTGAAATTTCAAAACTTCAACAATTTCATCAATAGACTATAAGCTCAATACGTACAATTTCCCAAAAACCGGTGAGATATGAGTCACAAATTTTAGATACAATGCTGAACAATCGTATACATCATTGTCTATAAAAAAACATAAAGAAATAAGGAAAATAGGGTAGAGGTGGACTACGAGTCCTGCGGACGCGTGCAGGTGTACCTTGAAGTCTCCAAAGCAGCAACACAACGCACAAATACTGAGGATGATAAGATGTACCTGGATCTGCACAAAACATGTACAGAAGCGTAGTATAAGTACACCACAATGGTACCTAGTAAGTGACAAGCCAAACCTCGGTAGAGTAGTGATGAGGTCAAGTCAAGGCCCTACTTGATATATTAAGAAACAAGACAGAAGATGTAATGATATAATGAAAATGGCAGGGAAGTGAACAATAAATAATTTACGGGAAATGACAACACGGAATCAAGGAAAGCTAATACAACACGAAAGGAAAACAAGAATTTTATACATTAAGGAAACAAGAACCAAACAATACAGCAAATAAAGAATATCAACAAGGGCACTCTCGAGGTACCGCCTCATAGTTCCAAATCGTAAAAAACAAATCACACTCTTTCCTTACATCACCACAGGAGCCTTTATATTTTGTTTTGAAAAATCATTTTCCCGAAATAGCATCCTGCATTTTAGCCCACGTTATCACACCGCATGGCTTTTAGTAATTCCCCGACAGGCCACGCGTATCAAGCTCACCTTATCTCACCACATGCTTTTCAACACTCAGACCTTATATCGCCGCATGAGTATCAATAATCACAACGGCACGGCAAAGACCTCGTGCAACAATAACAACCACATGGCATAAACCTCGTGCAACAATAACAACAGCACGGCAGAAACATCGTGCAACCAACCGAACAATCGCCTTAACAATAACACGAAAGCCAAAACATAACAACTAAATAAATAATATTTCACAACTTACACCTTGCCTCAAAAGAACCACATACTTTCAATTCAACACCAAACTCAACAGCAAGATATTTCAAGGATAGCAATTTCAAGTAAAGAATTTCCACGGTTAAGTAATGCATACGGAAAACAAGAAAAGCAAGTAATTCAACTAAACATGTGATACAAGTTGCAATTAGGAGATAAGACAAGTAGACAAGTGAAATTAGGCTAAACATGATGAGTACAACATGCTAAAGTAACTCAATAAGGGCATGGAAAGGAAACTATGTTGTTAAAACCGGAATTTCAACATTTAGCTCGTGTACGCACTTGTCACATCGCGTACACGGCCTTCACATATAAACATTATCACCAAAATACCAAATCCTAAGGGAAATTTCCCCCACACAAGGTTAGACAAGTCACTTACCTCAAATCACGCTCAATCAATCAATTAGAAAGCATTTCCCTTAATTTTCCAACTCCAAACGACTCGAATCTAGTCGAAACAATTTCATGCTATAAATAAACTATAGGAAACTAATTTAAATAATAAAATAATGATCTTAATTAAGAATTGAAAAATCGCTCCAAAAAGTCTACTCAGGACAACGTCTCAGAACCCGACCAAAATTATAAAATCCGAACACCCATTCGATATCGAGTCCAACAGTACAAAAATCATCCAAATCCGACCTCATTTAGCCTTTCAAAACCAAAAAAAAAACTTGGTCTGAAAATCAAGTTAGTGGAATTTAATCAAAAACAAGTTAAGAATCCTTACCCCCAACACTTCCTCTAAAAATCCCTCAAAATCTCGCCTTAATACGAGCTCTCAAAGTACAAATGTGAAATAAGAGAATGAACCTTGTTTTGCAATATAAGCCTGCTGCCCAGTTAATTTTTTCTTCGCGAACGCGGAAAATTCCTCGTGTTGGCGAAGCACAAAGATGCTACTGCCCAGATTTCCTCTTCTCGCAAACGCATAGACCACGCGTGAGTCTCACCCCAGACTGCCTTCCTCATCGCAAATGCATAGCCTAGTCCACGAACGAAGAGCACCAAGTCTTTCCCCTTTGCGAACGCGAAGGGTAAACTTCCAAAAAATCTCTGAAGACACCACGAAAATGCGGGAGCATCATCGCAAACGCGTATAAGGACACCAGCACTGAGAAAAACCAGCAACTTTAGAAATTCTTCAAAGTTCCAAAATGCGCCAAACATGGTCCGAATTATACCCGGGGACCTCAACCAAACATACCAACAAGTCCTAAATTATCATACAAACAGGCTCGAAGCGTCAAATCAAATCAACAATACTAGAATCACATATCGCTCATCGGTTCAAGCCTAAGAACTTATGAACTTCCGAATTTTGTAACCAACGCCAATTCATACCAAAGAAACTCCGATTAACCCCATATTTTGCACACAAGTCCTAATTGACACTACAAACAGTTTCAAACTTTTGAAATCAAAATCAGACCCCGATATCAAAAATTCCACTCTCGGTCAAACTTCCCAAATATCTTCCAACTTTCGCCAATATACGCCAAAATGACTTGCGGACCTCCAAATCAACATCCGGGCACGCTTCTAAGACTCAAATTATCATACGAAGCTATTGGAACAGCCACAACTCCATTCCGGAGTCGTTTTAACACAAGTCAAACTATAGTCAACTCCTGCGACTTAAACTTCCAATTTAGGGACTATGTGTCTCATTTCACTCTGAAACTCTCCCGAACCCGACACCAAGCACCCCGGTAAGTCACATAACCGCAAAATGAAATAGAAAAAGAAATAAATAGGGGATTGGGGCTAATATTATCAATACGAGCAGCCGGGTCATTATAGTAGGGTAGGGAATAGGGTATGGGGCGGGAGCCCAAAATGGGCAAGGTGAACATGGGATCCTATAGGTTGAGAGTTGGATCGTGGAATATAGGGATGGTAACTGGTAAGTAAATAGATTTGGCTAAGATTCTCCATAAAAGGAAGGTCAATATAGCTTGTGTGCAGGTGGGTATGGTCGAGGGAGAGAGATGCATACGGCTTTAAACTATGGTACTCGGGAGTTAGGAAGGGTAAAAATGGAGTGGATATTTTGGTGGATAGGGAACTTCAGGAGTCAGTGGTAGATGCTAAGCGGGTGAGTGATAGATTAATGGCTATTAAGCTAGTAGTTAGAGAGATGATCACTCTTAATGTCATTAGCGCTTACGCACTGCAAACGGGCTTGGATGAGGAGTTTAAGAGGCGCTTTTGGGAGGGGTTTGATAAGGTGGTGCGTGGTATTCCGCCTATAGAGAAGTTATTTATATGAGGGGATTTCAATGTACATAGTGGGTTGTCTATTGGTGGGTATGGCAAGGTACATGGTGGCTTCGACTTAGGGGATAGGAATTGAGGAGGTATTTCACTAGTGGATTTCGCTAGAGGTTTTGAGTTGGTGATCGCGAACTCTAGTTTTTCGAAGAGGGAAGAGAATTTGGTTACTTTCAAAGGTATGGTGTCTAGGACCCAGATTGATTATCTTCTCTTCAGGAGTAAAAATAGAGGGTTGTACGAGGACTGCAAAGTGTCCCGAGCGAGACCCTCGTGTCCCAACATAGGCTCTTGGTGATGAATGTCAGTATCATGATAACAAGGAAGAGGAGATTTGTTTAGGGTCAACCGAGGATTAAGTGGGGAGCCTTGATGAAGGTTAAAACTCAGGAGTTGGAGGGGAGGTTGCTAGCTTTGGGAGCTTGGAGGAGTAGCGGGGATGCAAGCAAGATGTGGACGATGGTAGACTGTATTAGAGAGGTGGCGAGAGAGGTGTTAGGGGTCGCAAAGGGTTGTCGCGCCCCCTTCTTCCAAACTCCTTTCGGGATCGGTCAAGGGTTTTTGACATTATTGGGACAACTCGTTTCATTTTGGGAAAGGGGTTTGCTAGCTTTGAAGAGTCGCCACCTAATGAGTTAAGGTGCGTTAGGGCACCTTACAAACAAGAACATATAACCAGAGATAGGGTAAGGGCTTGAAATTATTCTAAGGGGAAGGTGTTAGGCACCCCTCAGAATCCACATTTGTGGTTCCCAGCCAAACAACTTTTGTGAATTTGCACAGATAGCAAGTAGGCAATCAATGTCTAAACAAGGTAAATAGTTTCAAAGATTTCGCAGTCTAAGCACACATGTGTTACTAAGTTTGAAAATATTTAATAGCTAAGTAAGATTTTGAAAGAGTTACATTCTAAACATGCATATGGGATAAGGGATGTCCTAGGTTGTTTGTAATATGGATCACATCAATGCAACACCCGGTATGTCACTCCTCGAAGAGGGGCTACACGTGGTATTAGCGCACCGGTCATCATATCCATATCTACCTTTCCCACCCCGTAAAGGTAATTAAAGCGAGTGTTGCTCTACGACCTTTATTGCGTGCTGTTACCCGTCCCTTCCTATAATCCTGGAGGAGTTTAGGATTTCTATCTTGTGAGGGAGGTTCTAGGCAGACCCTTAGGTTCAAATAAGGCGACAGATAAAAAAAATAGGACTGCAATTAGGGGGGAAAACACATAAAGAGCAAAGAAAGGCCCAAGTATACCTCCACAGATAAGGCAAATAGGCATCACGACTCAAACATAGTTAAGGTCAACATTTAACTTCAGAATCCTAAAGCATGATATCTAGGTGATTTTAATATGTAAACAGATAGCAGGTTTGTTTTATAGCTCAGAAAGAGAATCCTAATCAATTTTTCCTACTGATTTTAAACATGTTGATAGTTAGGCAGCATGCACAAAGAAGCAGATTTCCAGTTTTAACAAATTCAGCACCTAAGGTTTTCGTAGGTGTAAGACAATGTTCCAGTAGAGAAAAACTGTTTGAAATTGTATTACTAAACATGTTGTTCTAAGTGTTCAGAATTCAGGATTATTACCAACTATGTGAATCTGTTTTATCAATAATTAAACTAGAGATGCCTAAGCGGATATGAATGCAATCCTAAAGGCATGATATCTAATGCACAGAAAATGCAGAGTGATGTATATGCAGGACCTAAGCAGGATTTTTCTAAATGCATAAATGTTACAGCGTTTGAACATGCTTTCAGAATATGCAGAAGATATGAAAATGACTTGTTTATTAGCGTTGTTTTTATCCTAAGGCGGGATTTCTAAGTATACATGGCAGTGTATAATATGATGGTAAAGTACTAGTTATTAGCATATTTTAACACAAGATTTTCTAAGTGATATAAAGATGCATATGCTGAAACAGTAGACATGGGACCTGATTTCTAATGCATGCATGAATCCTAAGCATGGTTGCTATTGTGCAATTAGGAATATAAACCTAATGACATGTTTTCTACCCTTTAATAACTATAGCATACATATTTACCCCTTCCCTTTTCACTATCCATCCCCAGAGTTGTTTTACAACAATTATTACAAACCGTTTGCACAAATTACATAATTGAAATAAGAAAAGAAGAAGTTATACTATAGGAGCCTACTGATAGGCCCAAAATCTCCAGAATACCTCAAAGGCCATTGGTTCACAACCTTTCACATGATCTAGGTGTGCCAGAGTTTCCTAAGGATCTCAAGGGTTCCCGGGCAGTGCTCACACCCAGATTCATAACCAAACTTGAGTAAGTGCAGTGTGGAATGTGTTAGAGTTCAGAGGGAGCTCATAGGGGTCCCTAAGCAGTCACACACTAAAGGGGCAGAACCTAGACTTTTAAGAGTATATGTGAGAGTACTTGACATAGTTTTGAAAGAGTTGAATTTGAAAAAAATAGTTTTGAAAATGATTAGTTTGAAATAAGTTTCAGAAACAATAGGAGAACAGCTTGCTTTTAATGAAAGAACAGTTTTGCAAGAAAGGGAGTAGGCCAATCTCAGAACCAGAATAGCATACATAGTTTAGGGAAACAGACACAAACAGGGGAAAAGGGGATTGGGGACAAGTAAGCCACTCAATGAAAAACGATTTGCATACAAATTAACACCAGGGAAGTATTAAGGTATTACATACTTATACAGAACTCAGATAGTCACAGCAATACTTTATCACAAAGTGCTCATACCAGGAACTTAGCAGATTCATATTGAGGGGTGCTAAAGAGGAAATATGGAACAAACAGAGTTACACATTAAGTTTGGGGAAAAGGTTCAGGGTTACATAGTAGCTAAGTGATACAAATGCATGCTTATAATGTGCTTTGAATCAATGGTAAGGCAGAGTCCTAGTAAACATATAAGAAGGCAGTAAAATATGCTGAGACTAAAAGGGAAAGAGTAATAACATTGGTAAACTAGTAAATAGGCATGCTAATTGCAAGGTAAACAACATAACCATAAATAAAAATATAGTAGAAACAAAAGGAAGTGCAATACAAACTGAAACATATCGTTTTGGAAGCTTTAAACTTAAACTGAAAACATACCAGTTGAATGAGAGAATGAGTGCAAAGTGAAGAGCAGTAAAGTGAAGAGCAGTAAAGTGAAGAGCAGTAGAGTGAAGCAGAGTATAGAATTACTCAGTCTTGGCTTTTCAGCCAACTGAAAATAGCAAGTAACCAACAAGAATGACAAGAGAGAGTATGTATGTGTGTAAGAGAGAGTTCAGAACAATGTATGTTCGTGTGTTATGCTAATGAGATTAGAGGTATTTATAGTCTTAAACAGGAAGGAAAATAAGGTAACATAATAGTTTCCACAGTAATTATGGGGGTAATAATCAATTAGAATCAAGTTGGTTGAAGGACTTCCTTTAATTAGGGAGTCACATTCAAACAAATACAGTAGCAGGTATTAAAATAAGGAAAGGAAATCAATTGAAAGTTGGTTATAACATATAAGGAAAGCAGCCTAGGTATAGGTATATCATACGTAAGTAAAGCTAGGTTCAGGGTTATACTTAAGAAAAACATGTATACCAATTTGGACAGCAAAGTCAATCATGGAAATAAGGCAAGCAATAATTTAAACTCCAGAAACCAATGTGGAAACCCTCGATTGAGGTCCTAATTATAGAAGTCAGTACCAATCAAAGGAGAATATCACATATGGACTGAGTAATTCTGCTACAGACAAGGAGAGACAGGAAATCACCATCATAATTAGGGAAAATACTCGAGAATCAGTAAAGAATATCATGCAAGATCAATGAAGTATTTAATCACAGAATTTCAAGGATTCACAAATAGCAAAGATAACATTGAATTATCATAACACTATGAGAATAAGCATATAATAGACACGAATCCTAACCACAAGAAGACTAGTATCACGTAGGAGTTAGGGTTTCACATAGAGCACGGTCTTAATCATAGCATATGCAGAAATAGTCGAACCCAGAAACCCAAACAAGCAAACATAAAGTAAAAATCACAGAATCATAGGGTGTTCATGAGAAACATATAGATTAGTCAAACATAGCAAACAAGACGAACTCAGAACCCTAAAAAATTGGGAGTTTCAACAGACTAACTCGGGTAAAAGAGAAGACCTAAACAAACGTTTAAAATCATACTGAGAAACATAGATTAGTATAAAAAAATCAGAAGAGAAATCATTTTGAAAAGGGTTAAGAAACCCTAATTTTTAAATATGAAGAAATTGTTCATGAAACATGAGATTTTTGAAAGAAAATATGTGAAAACCTTAGGATACACATAGATCTATTACAGATCTAGAAAGATCAGAAGATCTTAAAGCTAGGGTTTCCATAGAGAACCCATAGAAGGAGAAGAAAACTTAAAATATTACCAGCCTTTGGCCGGAAAATGTAAAGATCTTACTCGAACGGCCAAAGGTGGCCGGAAAAGATGGCATGAGACCGGAGATGGGAGTGAACCGCCTCTGGGTCACTTGAGAACCTCCACCGGTGACACAGGTGTGAAGGATGGAGCCATAAGGTTGATGAGAGGTGGAAACTTCATGGTTTTCGGCGAGAAGGTGGCCGAAGAAGGGTGATAAGGGCTTCAGTAGACGAAGTGTCTAGAGAGAGGTGAGAGGATTCAGGGAGAGATGAGTGAGAAGTGAGACGGGAAATGAAAATGGGGGGGGTAGTCATTTAGGGGTTAATTAAGGAAAGGCCCAATCTGGGCCGTTGATTTGAATTAATCAACGGCTCAGATCGAATGAGGGATTGGGCCGGATATTTTGTGAGGACTGGGCTAGGTAGTTGGGCTAATTAAATGGGTTAGGGGTCCGGATTAATTAGTCTTGAATTAAAATTAAAAGTGGCTAATTGTTAAATACCCATTAAAAATAGATAAATAATTTATAAAAATAGTTAATAATTATAAAAATGAAATTTATGCTTTATAAACTAAATTAAAATGATTAATTAGTACTTAAAATACAAATGACTAATTGTTGAGTAAAAATGGCATAAAACATATAATTAAGCTATAATTGTAAAGTTATTGCAATTATAGCCAAATAGTGCCAATATGGCTAATTGTGAAATAATTTGGTCTTAATAGGGCCAAAAATGATATAATAAATCAAGAAATGTTTTTGAAATCATTTGTAATGCAATTTATGATTAATTATTAGAGATGAAAATACTAGATAAATTAATAAAAATATGGGAAATTATAGAAAAATACCAATTGTTATAAAAATCAGATTTTGAAAGTATATATGCAAATATGAAAATAATTTGAGAAAAAATTGGGTATCAACAGCTGCCCCTCTTTACCCGGGAAGGATGAAAGAGTTGTCAGGTAAAGATATGATGGCCAATTTTGACCGAGCGAAATGATTTGAAGAGATTTAGGTCGCACTCTGGCTTTTGAGTTGCCTACATATCCCTGGTTTTACAGGAATCAGGCCGTATGTAGTTCAGGAGTCATCGGCGAAGTATACCGATGAAGGTTTTACAAGAACGGACGCAACATACAGGGTTGGATGAATAAACGGTTTACGGGAATGGTTAGGAAAACTAGACCAGGACCGCTCCTGCTAGGATAGTCGTTGCTCGCCGGATTATCTACAAATAAGCAATACAAGCATATATTGTGCGTAAATTTAAACATGATGCAAGTTCCCGTCAGACTATGAATGTTGTCTTCGGGTGGTTAAGGATGACGTCCTCGGACCATGATGTCCTGGGCCATGAATAGTTTGATGAATGATTCCCAGGCCATGAAATGATATTCTCTGGCCATGAGGACGATGCCTCCGAACGATGAATCCTTTGAATAATGATATGCAAAGTTGAGAGAGATCCTCAGGCCATGACATGGTGTTCTGGGGCTATAAAGATGGTGCCTCTGAACGATGACGCCTTTGGACAGATTGGCGATATTTCTGCCCATGAAAATGCAATAATATGATGCGGACAAGACAGAGCTTAGTCTTGCAAATTGAAGGGCATAACTTAGCCCGGAAGAAAAGCGAAGTAAATATTGCTTGAGACAGCGCTTAGTCTCGATGAAAAAGTAAATTGGAGGCAGAGTTTAGCCTCGGAAGGCAGAAAAGTAGCCTTATGCAAATGGAGGTAGAGCTTAACCTCGGAAGGCAGAAAGGTAGCCTTATGCAGATGCAGATGGAGATAGAGTTTAGTTTCGGAAGGCAGAAAGGTAGCCTTATGCAGATGCAGATGGAGACGGAGTTTAGTCTCGGAAGGCAGAAAGGTAGCCTTATGCAAATGGAAGGCAGAAAGGTAGCCTTATGCAGATGGAAGGAAAAAAGGTAGCCTTATGCAAATAGAGGTAGAGCTTAACCTCATGCAGATGGAGACAGAGCTTAGTCTCAGAAGGCAGAAAGGTAGCCTTATGCAGAGAATTAAATAAAAAATGACAGTGGAGATTCTTAGCTGGTAATAAATTGTGGTATTGTAATAGTTGCGAGCATTGTGATTATGGAGCATTATTTTGTTTGTGTTGATAATAAATGTCGGCGGACACGATGGTTTTGAGAATCGTATCTTTGAACAATATTTGTCCTTCGGGCAGATATTGTGTTTTGGGCCTTTTCCATCTTTTGTGCCTGGATCCAAAGAAAAATCGTGAGTTCTGTAAATGGGGGAGGTTAGTTCGTATCCCTGCTGGCTTTTGCTTGATTCGTTCTGTTTGATCTTATGATATTGTTTGTATCATTGGGGTAACGTTTGCTAAACAAAGATGTTTTCAAGAGTGTGCATGATTTTGTAAATATACAATATAAATATATATTTTGAAATAATTTAGATAAACCGACGACCGTGACGCGGTTCAGGACATTGCAACCTCTGCTGATACGGAATTTTGATGGTCCTCTTCAAAATTCTGCCCCAGTTTGATGGGTTGACGCTTCTGACTGTTGCACGTGCGGCGATCGGCTAAACTTGCTTCGGAATTTTGAGGGTCCTCCTCAAAATTCTGCCATAGTTTCCAATTGCGGGGAAAATGAAAATTTTTATTGAATTGTGACTGAACCCATAGGGCTGCCTACGTATCCCCTCTTGAACGGGAATCAGGAAAGTCGTGGTTAAATTTACATTGTTGATAAAACATTAAAGGATTACACATAATAGCGTTTGACTGCATCTGAATTGATCGGCTTTGTCCAGACTTCTCCGTCCATTTCTACAAGAGTGAGAGCTTCTCCTGTCAGCACTCGGTGAACCATATACGTACCTTGCCAATTGGGAGAGAACTTCCCTTTGGCTTCATCTTGGTGCGGAAAGATCTTCTTCCACACCAGCTGCCCCGCTGCGAACTGTCTCGGCTCTACTTTCTTATTGAAGGTTCTGGACATTCTATTCTGATAGAGTTGACCATGGCATACCGCATTCATTCTCTTTCCGTCTATGAGGGCCAGTTGCTCATAACGGCTTTTGACAGCTTCTGTACCATAAACCAACATGTAAGGGGTTGCCCCGGTTGACGTGCGGAGTCTGGTGCGGTATCCCACTAGAGCAAAGGATAACTTCTCATGCCACTGTTTATGCTTCTCTATCATCTTCCTTAATATCTTCTTGATGTTTTTGTTGGCGAGTTCTACAGCTCCATTCATATAAGGCCTGTAGGCTGTGGAATTCTTGTGTTTGATCTTGAACGTCTCACACATAGCCTTCATCAAGTCACTGTTGAGGTTTGAACCATTGTCGGTGATGATTGATTCTGGAACTCCGAACCGACAAACAATGCGGTCGCAGACAAAGTCTACCATGACTTTCTTAGTTACCGCTTTATAGGATGCTGCTTTGACCCATTTAGTCAAATAATCGATTTCTACCAAGATGAACCTGTGACCGTTGGATGCAGTAGGCTCGATCGGTCCAATAACGTCCATTCCCCAGGTGGCAAACGGCCAAAGTGAGCTTGTTGCATTGAGCTCGTTTCGAGGTACCTTTATCATGTCTGCATGTACCTGGCAGCGGTGGCACTTCCTAACATACTGGATACAGTCTGTTTGTTGCGTTGTCTCGTTGCATTTCACAGTCATCGGTTCATCAAGACAAGTAATAGTAATGTTGTATAGATAAAGTAATGAGAGAAAAAAATATAGTAATAAATATTGATTCATAAAATGCAAAAGTGTTTTGATAACTTGAACAAATGTTTTGAACATTGAAGCTCTTATTGCAAAAACGGAAATGCGAAAAAGGAAATCATTTAGCAAATGAAAATAGACAATGTTTGTTCAACCTTGCTACCCTGGGACTCGTCGGGCTCTGGCTGTTCTGATAGTCCAATTCTTGAGGGATGCTCCTCTGCTCACAACCCGGATGGAAGGGATTTCCTCCCCCTCCTCCTCGAGAATAACGCAACAATCCATGTCATTGTCTTCCAAGAATAAATTCCCCAATGCTGCAAGTGCCTCTTCCTCCTCTGTTCCATAGATAATGTCGGCTTGTTGAAAGGTTTGTTCCAGATGTGGTATTGGCTGCTCTAATGGGTAATAGGGACCGTGCCATGGTGGCGACCAGTTCTTGAATTCTTCCCAAGTATATTCGTATCCCAGAGAGAAGGTGGTGCCATGTTTTTTTATCTTTATAGGTTTGGAGATTCCTTGGAGATTCTTGCCGAGCCCTTTACCTGACTCATACCTTCTCCAGTTCATCATGCTCGCTATCTTGTTATCCCACCATTTGTCTTTGTCTATGGCATTGACTCGTTCAATGTGGTGGTAAGTTTCTCCACCCAACTTCCTTCTTCCTTCGACCACCGAAATAGTCTGGCGACTGTAAATAGGATTTCTCCCGTCTCCGTGGATGCTTACCTCTTGATGATTCCATTAAAACTTTACTGCCTGATGCAGTGTCGATGCCACGGCTCCAGCGGCATGTATCCATGGCCGTCCTAATAGCAAGTTATAGGACGTCAATATGTCTATCACTTGGAAATCCACTTCGAACCAGGTAGGCCACATTTGCAAACAGAGGCTGATTTCGCCGATGGTGGACCTCTGCGAACCGTCGAAAGCCTTCACGTTTATTGAACCTTCCCTTATCTCGTGCAGCCCTTTGCCCAATTTCTTGAGTGTCATCAATGGAAATATATTGAGACTGGATCCCCCATCGATCAGAATCCGGGTGATGAAATAGTCTTCACATTGCACTGTGATGTGCAGTGCTTTGTTGTGACCCAGCCCCTCAAGTGGCAGCTTGTCCTCATGAAAGGTGATCATATGGATTTCCAACACTTGACTTACCATATTGGCCATTTCCCCACTAGTGATATTGTTTGTCACGTACGCTTCATTCAGCACCTTCAATAAAGCATTTTTGTGTGCCTCTGAATTTTGCAGCAAGGAAAGAATAGATATCTGAGTTGGTGTCTTGCTCAATTAGTCAATGACAGAATACTCTTTGGCATGTACCTTCCTCCAAAGGTTGTCTGGGCCTGTCTCAATAATGGGTGGCATGTTGGAAGCCTGTTTTCTTGATTCAGCCAAGTGTTCAGGCATATAAACTCTACCAGTCATTGTCATACACTATGCTCCAGTAGCTTCTTCAATCTTGATTTTGCCCTTCCTTCTTGCATCGGCTACATAATCCCATGGTACAACATTAGTATATAAGGGTGGCGTGGTTGATATCACCACCAAAATCGGTGCATCTACCCTCACTTCAAATGGAACATGTGCCTTAGTAGGTGGCAGAACGGCAACCTCAAATGGTGCGGGCGCATTTGCCGGTGGCATGACTTCGACCTCAATTGGTGCAGGTGCCTTTGCAGTTGGTGCTGCTTCAAACTCAATAGGTACAAACACATCTACCTCAGCATCCTCAAAAGGCTGAATGTGGACTATGATTGGGTTTGAGAGTAACCGATGGCTTCTTTGGGTTATCACCTTCTATGATAATCCCAATCGACCCCTCGGGGTCTCAATCTTCTTCTATTCAATAATGTGGATGCCACCACCCTTATGGTCCGGGAGTGGATTGTTACGGATTTTGGGAGCGGATTCCTTTGCTACAATGATCTTGTTGTTAATCAAGGACTGTATCTTATCCTTCAAAGAGAGGCATTTGTCGATCGTGTGTCCCTTCATGTCGGAGTGGTATGCACAGGACTTGTTTGGGTTAACCCACTGGGAAGGATTCTCAGGGATCATGGCATGGATGGGGTGACATAACCAACAGCCTTTAATTTCTCATACAGCTGGTCGATAGGTTCGGCGATAGCAGTGTATTGCTTAGGAGGTCTTCGGTCAAAATTGGGTTGAGGCCTAGGGAAGTTTTGGTATGCAGGGGGTGACTGATAGTGGGATGGTTGAGAGTTGTAAGTGTGGTAGACAGGAGCAGGCTGGGAATATCTGGGTGAAGTTGGTTGATAGGTAGGTGGTGGAGGTGATTGATATGTTTGTGGTGGTGGTGCTTGGTATGAGGGCAAGGGTATTTGGTAGTTTTGGGTTGGCTGATATGTAAGTGGAGGTGTTTGGTAGGTTTGATAGTTTAGTGGAGACTTGCTTCTCTGTGCAACCACCACGGCTCCCACATCTCTTTTCTTGGACACGCCGCCAGACTGTAGGGCCTTATTTGTAGCTTGCAAAGCCTCAAAGTTAGTGACCATACCACTTTTGATTCCTTCTTCGATCCTCTCACCCAGTTTGATAATTTCGGAGAACTTGTGGTTCTCAATCACCATCAACCGCTCATATGTTGTGGATCTTGAGCTCGGACAAAGAACTTATTCATCTGTTCCTTGTCTAAGGCGGGCCTGACCTTAGCAATTTCGGATCTCCAGCGAGTAGCATACTCGCGAAACGTTTCTGTGGGATTCTTCTTCAAATTATGGACGTAGAACACATCTGGTGCGTTCTCTGTATTAAACCTGGACCTATCCATGAAGTCAGATACCATGCTTACCCAATTCGCCCATTTCCTGGAGTCTTGGTTGATGCACCAAGATAGAGCGTCTCTTGTCAAACTCCTCATGAATAGTTTCATGCGGATCTTCTCATCTTTCCCTACTCCAACCAGCTTATCACAGTAGGTCCTCAGGTGGACCCTTGGATCAGCTGTACCATCGAACATTTCAAACTTAGGAGGTTTGTACCTCTTGTGCAGTTCGACATCGGGTTGTATGCAGAGGTCTTCGTAATTCAGCTCCTCGACTCTTTTGCTTCCCTCAATGCCTTAAACCCGGCTGGTCAGCTTCTTAAGTTCCTCAGCCAAGTTCCTGATAAGCAGATCCTTTTCACCAGACTCAGGTGTGTATGAGATGGGTTGGGTGGAGTGTGGTATGGTCTCCACGTAGATGGGGTTGTTGTGATGGCCTGGTGCATGGGTGTAGAGGTGGTCGTTTGTGGAGTTCTGAAGTTCTGGGATGAGTAGCGGAGTATTCCTTGGAGTATGGCAGGTATTGCATTGTGTTAGAAGGGTTTGATTCTTTAGTGGGGTCATGTGATGAGTTGTGGGATGATTTTGCTGCTTTGGGATGTTTTGAGGAGGTGTAGGATTTTGAATGTTGGTGAGGTTGACATCCGGGACACTGAGGGTGAATGATAGGTTTGCCAGATTTCGAACTTGATCAAGCTCTTCTTTGAATTTCAACAACTTCTGTTCTAGCTGCGACATAGTCTCATTCTGGACCCGAATACCCTGGCCGTCAGTGGCCTCTACCCATTCAACTGTGTTTTGTTTCCTGATGTTGCATGAATCTTCCATTTTCTTCTTCCATTTGTTTATGCCTTTGGGAGGACTAGGAGGAGGAGAGGGTGGAGGACCCTTGGATCTTGTGACGTAGGATGATGATGCCAGAGTGCACGAACCAACCTTTGGGGAGGGGAATAATAAAAAGGAAATAAACAAAAAAAATAAAAGGTAGCCAAGTCAGTGAGGATTATGAAAAAGTATTGTGATATTTAAACACATAGTGCAAAAATATAAAGCGCGTTCTAATTTGGGAACCTTGTTTTTCCCAAGGTAGGCCTAGCGACAAATTAATTTGGAGAACTTAAATGCTAAAATGCCTCATTTCATTAATGTAAGAATAAACGAATCCAAAATGATACTAAATAAGAAAGAAATAAAATCACTAATGGCCATTGGCCTTATTACATCGATAAAGCGGAAAAAGGAAATCATATCTACTTGGTCCTAGAAGGACCTTCCCCAGATTCGGCATCCTTGATTCCCTCGAACAGATTCCCAAGATCGCGTAGTCCTAGTAGTAGGTATGCTCTGGCTAAACGTCCACCTTCGTTCCCCTCAGCCTTTTGACAGTCTTCAACCCTCTTGATGAATTTACCCTCCAACTCGACTATGCATCGTTCCAAGTATCTCAGCTTTCTATTGGTACTGATGGCCATGTCTTTCCATTCTTCAATCAATTTCTTGTTGGCATCGTGTATCTCACGGTGCTCGTTCTCGCATTCATGGATCCTCTTGCGCAGTTGATTATACTTGACCTGAGCCTCGGCCTTTTCATCTATGATCCTGTGACATCGGATGAACCATGGTCTGTCTAGACCATCCTAGTTGTCTTCTAACCACCCCGAGTAGAAAGGTGTACAGTCTGCATGGTATCGGTCTGGTTCAATCGTGTCTTTCTCCATTATGATCTTACAGTGCCACATGTGTTGGGCTTGGCACTTGTGATGTGATGACCCAGAAGGTCATCTTAAGTAATTCCAGCTAATTCTGTGTTCCGAGGCCCCGAAAGCCTTCGTTAATCTCACCTCGATATGCGTGCACAGCCCAGGCAGGTATCCAGGAAGCTTCCATGTGAAAATTTGATAAAAATGAGATTTTTGAATTGAATAATTGAATAAAGTTGACTTTGGTCAACATTTTTGGTAAACAGACCAGAACCCATGATGTGACAGTCCCGGAGGGTCCGTAGGAAAATATGGGACTTGGGCGTATGCCCGGAATCGAATTTCGAGGTCCCAAGCCCGAGAAATAAATTTTTTTTTAAAAATTGTTTTTTGAAAATAATAAAGGAATTTAAAAATGAATAATTATGTGAAAACTGTGTTACCGGGTCCGTATTACGGTTCCGAAGCCCGGAACAGGTTTATTATATGTTATTTGTCCTATCTGTGAAATTTGGTGTAAAACGGACTTGATTTGATTGGTTTCGGATCAAAATGAGGAAAATTGGAGTTAATGAACTTTTGAGGTTTTTAAAGTATTTGAACTTTGGCTTGAAAGGTGATTTTATGTTTCCGAGGTTCGAATGAAATTCCGAGATCGGGAATAGTTCCGTTGTGTCAGTTATAACTTGTCTGCAAAGTTTGAAGTCGTTCCGAGTTGTGTGGGTCGGTTTGGCGCATCGTTATAGAATCCAAGAATTCCAAATTCTTAAGTGTTGAATTTAGGGGTTTTGGAGGGTGATTTTGAGTTTTAGCGTGGTGTTGAGTGTTCCGTGAGCTCGAGAAAGTCCGTTTTATGGTTTGGGACTTGTTGGTATTTTTGGACGGGGGCTCGAGTGGGCCCAGGTGCCTCCTGAACCCCGCGCGAGGCCAAAAACCACTGCTGGTGCACAGCAGCTGGTGTGACCGCAGGTGCGGTTGCCCAGCCGCAGGTGCTGGACCGCCCCTGCGATCCCAGCCTTCGCGGGTGCGACATCCATCGCAGGCGCGGCTTTTCCTCCGCTGGAGTGGGACCGCTGGTGCGGCTCCCAACTCCGCAGGTGCGAGTCCAGGGGCCCAGGCCTTCTTCCAAAGGGGCGACCATTTCCTCGCAGGCGCGAGACCGCACCTGCGGTCCTGAGGTCGCAGGTGCGGAAACCCCTGTTGGCAGCCCCTCTTAAATGCCCGAAATTTCGGGTTTTTCTAATTTCATCCATCTTCAACCTCCATTAGAGAGCCTCCAAGCTTGGGCAACACCTTCCACGACCACCCACTGTAAGAGGTAAGTTAAAACCCCATAAAC